>JAPPVO010006088.1:0-26407 GCA_030407325.1 Camellia japonica | reverse complement strand
TGCCGGTCGGCAGTATTTAGTGCCGACCGGCAGTATATTGATGGCCGATGGATGAATTCAGTGCCGGTGGCCACATACTTCAGCCGGTGGTGTTTCCCCTCAGCCGGTGGTGATCCCCATGATTCAAGGAAGCAATCCTGAGACTTTGGCAGTCCTCAGAGGAGGAAAGCAGGGAAAACAGAGGCAGACTTTGCATGGTAGCGCGATTCCGAGCAAGTCCCGAACACGCGCCGCATCCGGCCCTCTCCCCGAGGGGTTTACTGCTTTAATTAGATTAATTAATCTGCTTAATTAATTTAATGGGTTTGTAATTTAATTAGCTTGCGTAGTTAATTATTTGTATTATTCTTTCGGTCCCTCCGAGCGAGGGCAAATCTATAATAAGTGTGCGTGGGTGTGTGTATGTCTTCCAACCCCCACTTCTTTCTTCCCTTTTACTTACCTGCTTTGATGGTTAGTATTAGGGCATGTTTATTTTAGCATACCTTATGCTACGCATGCGTGCATCCATGCATTTGTTGACATGCATCGGGCTCGGTACATCATACAAACTGCATCGTATTTTCAATTCCAACTTGAATACGTGCATCAAAATAAAGTGCATCTCACATGCCATTTTAGGGTTAGCCGAGCCTATCCTAATCACGTGCTGTATGTGTTACATTAGTCACTCTAACATGAACTAGGGCATGCATGTTTGCTAACTAGTTTGTTGTTTTGGCACGGAGTACGATGTAAGTATTCATGCTTTAGCATCTCGCATGTGTGTGAATGTTAACATGACAGTATGCTTGCCATGCGACTAAATGCTTACGTGATATTACTGTATGAATGCCTGTGGGTGGAGGTTGGATTGCTTGAGTTGGGAAAACTCATTGAAATCCGTGTTTTAGCCTACTTGCGAGTAGCAAATTCCAAAGCATTTTCAAAACGAACGGATATGCAATGTTTGTTTCCAAATTAGGCGACCTAGTCTATACTTGTTTGCTGTGCGCATAACATAGTAATTCTAGGCTAATAATTGGAATAAGAACACGTAACGTTTTCAAAATCGGATATCACGGTTAGTAGAGGCCGGTCTTCGGACCGGGCGAAAAGGGGTGCTCATAGCTGACCTTCCCCGATCGTACCCAAGCTCCCGAGCCGAGACATTTGGTGATGACGGACACGTGGCCTTTGGCACCGAGTCAGGGTTTCCTAAATTCCCCCATTAAAAAAATATTTAGGTGGCGACTCTGTATCTGGCAAAGCAGTCCATGTTTGGCACTTCTTTCAAAAAATCTGTTTTCTCAAAACGATTTGCCGGATTTGGACTCTTTGGTTCAGATTTAGAACCGCAACAACAAAAGGGAGTCCGAACTGTAGAGTGAAGCCCAAGGGCGCGTCTACACTTCTTGTCCGCACAAATGTGACGAGTTGCCCTAGTATTCCTTGGGATTTCCAACCAAAGTAGCCTCAGACACCACAACAAAGATATTGATGTCATTTACCCCGTCAGAGATGTAATCTAACTCTGTCACTGTAGCGATCTCGGTTTTGACCCATCTATTTGTGGCATTCCGGGCTCAGGTTGGTATGGTTTTGAACGGTGTTACGTATCTTAGTTTTTGGTTATCGAGTTGTAGTAGTGTGTTTGGAACAGGTAATGTCTCCAAACCTTTTGATGTGAATCCAACCCGAATTGTGCCTTGCAGAGTTGCATCAGAAGTTAATTCTTTCACGTTTTGCCACTTTGCTGAGTATGTCGGGGATTGAGCTGCCCGGTTAGCTTGCGGGGGTCCAGGGGGCAGTGCCCCTTAACAGGTCCGGGGTAGCGCCCAAGCAGAGCCGAGGGACAGCGCCCCCGAAGCAAAAAAAGTAAAATGCATTCGAAGTTGCTTGTCCGCTCGAGCGGCCGTTTATGTGCTCGAGTAGAGAATGTTAGGTTCCAAAAGTTTGACCTGTCTGCAAAAGTACTGGGAAAGTGTATTTGATGCTCAAGTGGGGCTTTCCACATTCGAGCGGACCATGTTATATCAGTTCGTGAATCTGATATTTCATATCACTTTTTCAGTCCTCTCTCTCTCTCTAAAACTCTCCAAAATTCTAGATCTGGAGCTTCTCTCTCTAGAAGTCATCTTCTCTTTTTGATTTCTCCAAATCCATTGGGATTTAGACCTAAGTTCTTCACCAAAGTTGGTTATCATCTCGAGGGCTTCGTTGTGTCTGGTGAAGATCGAGTTTAGGCATCGTTGATTTTGGGGTTTCATCTCAATTCTTCTTTAATACTTGAGGTAGGGATTTTCTTAGAGTTATATATATATTTTTACAAGGTCTAGATGATTTTCGAAGTCATCCTTCGATAGTTTTGAAAATTGATTGTTGATTCAAGAAGTTGAACGATTTTGAAAGTGGGTTTGTCTCTTGTTCTTTTAAAATGATCTTATGGGTTTTGATCTTCGTTGATTGAAGAACAGATGATTTTAAAAAGTTTTCTTTCAAAAGATTTGAGTTGTACAATTTTGGTGAGAAAACCTAGAAATTGTTGATTTTTAAAAGAGATTGAAAATCCATGAATGGTATTGTTATATTTATTTTGTGTGTCAAAATAAATGGATGTTTGAAAATTTTCTTATTTATATTTATATAAATGATGAATTTTATGGAATATGAGAATTGTTGTTCATTTTAAAAATTATTGTTCAAAACGTTGAAATAGTATTGAAATGACTAATTGTTGAGGATACTTGAGAAGAGGGAATTGTGTTATTCCTTGGATGATGAATTGGAATAAAAGTATTTATATTCATCTTGTGAAATTGGCATATCAATTCATTTGATTACATTAAACTTTGAAAGTTGATTTGAAAACTTGCATTGAGAAAAGAATGTTGAGAAACAAGTTTTCATGGAATAGTTTTGGGGTAAATACGTTGGTAAGTCTTGATAAGTGGTGTAGATGATATTGAATAAGTTGGCCTGAGAGTCCAGGGTGAAAGACCGAAAACCTACGTGGATAGGTGTCGAGCCTTCTGGTTGATACCGGTAAAAATGACAATTTGGTAGTACTCATATAGTCTACTTGCAAATCCCGACCTAGAGATTACCAGAGTTGTATTTACCGCCCCTTGAATTAAATTGTTAAGTTTTGAACAATGGACGTTTCATGGCATCATCGAGCATGATGGTTTTCAAAAGATGAAGATATAATTTATTTGCAAAAAGACATAGCATGGCATGTGCATTCATCTCTTGAGACTTGTATAAAATGTATATACTTTGTTAAGGATTTCCTACTAGGCTTTATGCTCATCCTACGGGATTTTTGTGCAGGAAAAAATGTGATGATTCCGTCTAACTAAAGGTGATGAAATATGTGTTGAGAGTACAAGGCTCTCATTTTGCTGTAACTTTGTTTGTAAGCCACGGGCTGTATTTGTGTGGGTTTGAATAACCATTTTGTGTAACCATGCCTAAGTCTTGGAAACTTGTAAACCTTTGAGGGTATCTATTTGTTTATGTTATTTTGATTTCAAGTGAATGTATTATCGCCTGAAGACTATTTGTATCATGTAATGCAAGTGTGGGGATTTATTTTCAATTTTACTTTAAAGAACATGATTATCGTATTATCATTTGGGTATAGCAATTTGGGCGTTACAATTTGGTATTAGAGCTACTGGGTTCGAATACTTGGAGCTCGTAGGAAGTGGTTGTTTTACCACAATGGGTTCATGGAGCATGATCGGAAGATGTTATGCATTTTGTGACTATGTAATAGCATGCTTACGTGACTATATGGGTATGGGATTGAAATTTTGGGATGTTGTTTGCACTTGTTAAATTCCTTGAGGTCTTCTTAGAAGGGTACTTGATCAATACTCGTTATACTAAGAATTCTTGGTTTTTCGTGGGATGAATTTCATCATAAAAAAATGACCCGTATGTGTTTACATGACTAAGTGCTTATGTGGAATGAACTTGAAATGTCTATATTGTAGAGAAATATATAGAATTATTGTGATCAAACGTGTAAGGCAAGTTGCGGGCATGTGTGGATTAGTGTGCTAAATTAATTCTATTCTCATTTATAGGATGTTAGGAAGAGGTCATACTCGTGGTGGTAGAGGCGGGAGACGTGGTAGGGCTCGCCGAGGTATGCATGAGGTACCGGCCCATGAGGTCCCGGTACAAAAAAAAGATTTAGGCCAAGCTAATGTAGCCGAACAATTGGAACAAGCGGGTCAAACCGCAATGAGGACCCTAGCCTAAGAAATAGCAGGGGCTATGAACATGTTGAGGGCTGAGAACCAAGCCCAAGAGAACACTGTCAAGGCAAGGTCTAGTTTCCTTACTAGAGAGTTTTTGCGGGCCAAGCCGAATGAGTTCCTTGGTGGCCCCGAGCCCAAGAAAGCGGACGAGTGGCTCAAACAAACATTGAAGACATTTCAGATACTTCACATAGAAGAGGGTGAGCTAAGGGTGACTCTAGTGAGTTACTACTTAAAAGGAGATGCGAGTCAATGGTGGAAGTATGCTAAGGTTAGTGTGGAACCAACATGGGAAGCATTTGTGATTGCTTTCGAAGATAAGTATTTACCTCCCACTGCTAGGGAGAGATTGAGGCAAGAGTTTCTGGACCTCAAACAAAATTACATGTCCGTGGCCGAGTTTGAAGGGGCTTTTTCTAGTCTGTCCCGGTTTGCACCAGAGTTGGTGACAACGGAAGAGTGTCGTTAGATCGAGTTTGAGAAGAAATTGAGAATGAAGATCTTGTACAAAGTTGCCGAAAACATTCGAAACTATGCCCGTCTTGTGGAGGCGACGGCACATGTAGAAACTATAGTGCAGGTTGAGGAGGAGACTTCGGGGTCGAGGTCTAGGACCAAGAACCACAGGGAGACTATAGGAAGAATAAGAGGAGTAGAGGCAACTCCTCATTCCAGTCCCAATCTCACAGTCTAGGTCTACCTTTTCTTTGCCTAGTTCAGGCCCAAGAAAGAGTACACAAAGTGGCTTTTCTTGTTTCAAGTGTGGCCAACCGGGTAACAAAGCCTTTGCATGCCCACAGAAGGGAGGAGGGCAGTTGATGTTACCACCACCGCCACCTAATCGATCTCAAGGTCAATCTCAGTCCCAGAATAGAGGTTAGGGGTTTAATTGTTTTCAGTGTGGTCAGCCGGGGCACATGAAGATGACTTGCCCACAGTTGGGAGGCGCATCTGGCGCATCAGGGTCGAGGCAGACTCAGAGCCATCAGCAAGCTCACTCAGTTTAGACCTCACGAGTTAACCAGGGAGCCGCTTCGGCTCAGTCGGTGCACCAGGCCTATGCTCCGAGAGAGGAGCAAGTTCATCAGGGGCCACAGGGGCGTGTGTATGCTGTTATCGCGCCAGAGCAGTTCCCAAGATCCTCAGTTGTGAGAGGTATTTTTGTTATGTGCAATACTTTGGCTAATGTGTTGACAGACACGGGTGCGTCTCATTCATTTATATCTGCTGCATTTGTTTCTGCATTGGGGTTAGAGGTGGCACAGTTAGCGTCTCCACTCAGAGTAGAGTCACTTGTTGGGGGTATGATTGATTTAGACCGAGAGTGTCATGATTGTGAGATAGAAGTCGCCAGGCGTCGACTTCCGTTTGCTTTTGTGTTGCTAGACATGTCGAGTTTTGATGTCATTCTAGGCATGGACTGGTTATGTTCGTATCGAGCTGTGATAGATTGTTATCAGCAGAGAGTTACAGTTTGCACTTCAGGTGGTGATTGTTTTTACTTTCTGGGGAACCGAGTTGATAGGGTCTTGTCACCAGTCTTTGACCCTCGTAGTAAGAGCAAGCTTAGTGGCCTTCTTGCAACTCTCTTGAATAGTAAGAGTGACGGGGCCCGTGTTAAATTGCCAAGGGTAGTTTGTGAATACTCGGATGTCTTTCCTGAGGATCTTACTAGTTTGCCACCCCACCGGGACGTAGAGTTCTCCATTGACTTAGTGCCTGGCGCGACATCGATTTCCATGGCACCATATAGATTTGCACCAGCCGAATTGCATGAGTTGAAGATTCAACTCCAAGAACTTTTAGACATGGGCTTCACACACCTTAGTACATCGCCTTGGGGAGCGTCGGCTCTCTTTGCGAATAAGAAGGATGGGTCATTATGGTTGTGTATTGATTACCGCAAGTTGAATCGGGTTACCATTAAGAACAAGTATCCTCTACCTAGAATAGATGATCTGTTTGACCAACTTAGAGGGTCTCGTTGCTTTTCAAAGATAGATTTGATGTCGGGGTATCATCAATTGAGAGTCCGGGAGGCGGACATCCAGAAAACGGCCTTTCGTACGCATTATGGCCACTATGAATTCCTTGTAATGCCTTTTGGGTTGACTAATGCACCGCTTCCTTTATGGATTTGATGAACTGAATCTTCTGAGAATACTGGACCTTTTTGTGGTTGTCTTTGTGGACGACATCTTAATTTATTCAACCTCCGAGGAGGAACATGAGGCTCACTTATGGGTAGTGCTTGAATTGCTTAAGGAGTACCGTTTGTATGCCAAATTTGATAAGTGCGAGTTTTGGCTCACCAAGGTGAAATTTTTGGGCACGTAGTGTTGAGTGAAGGAGTGACTGTAGACTCTCAAAGATAGACGCGGTACAGGATTGGGAACAACCCAAGAATGTTTTTGAGATCAGAAATTTCTGGGGTTTAGCAGGGTACTATCGATGCTTTATGAGGGACTTTTCTAGACTAGCTGCACCTTTAACTAAGTTGACTAGGAAGGGTATCAAGTTTGTGTGGACTGAGGCTTGTTAAAAGTCTTTCCAAGAACTTAAGACTAGATTGACTACAGCACCAGTCTTGATAATTCCGGAAAGGGGTTTGATGTGTCCAGGGATAGACTTGGTTGTGTCTCGATGCAAGAGGGAAAAGTTATGGCCTACGGATCACGACAATTAAAAACCCACAAGAAGAATTACCCCGCCCATGATTTAGAATTAGTGACGGTAATTTTTGCCTTGAAAATTTGGAGGCATTACTTGTATGGTGAGAAGTTTGAGGTTTTCTCCGATCATAATAGTCTAAAGTATTTGTTTTCTTAAAAAGACTTGAATTTACGACAACGGAGGTGGATGGAATTTATAGAGGATTATGACTTTGAGTTACACTATCATCCAGGGAAGGCCAATGTGGTGGCCAATGCTTTGAGTCAGAAATCTGTGAGTAGTTTGGCAAGTGTGGCCATTTAGGAATGGGATATGCTAGATGTTATTGGCAAGTTTGATTTGCACTTGGATGAGTCCAGAGAGAGTGCTACCTTGTTTACTTTGAATGCTCAACCTACCTTGGTTAGTAAGGTCATAGAGGCACAACGGGGACCGTGTGTGGAATCAATCCGTGTTAAGATTTCCAATAGAAAGGAGAGGAAGGTTTGAATTTACTCAGATTTGAGTGTACGTTACCTAGACCGTTTGTTTGTACCAGAATCTTGCAGAGAGGAAGTACTTCGGGAGTTCCATCACTCACACCTTGCGGTACACCTGGGAGGTACTAAAATGTATCATGATCTTAGTTGTCAGTTTTGGTGGGGGGTATTAAATGGGATGTCGCTTTATTTGTATCGAAGTGCCTTACTTGTCAACAAGTGAAGGCCGAACACCAAAGACCAACGGGTTTGTTACAACCCTTACCGATAGCTGAGCAGAAATGGGAGCGTGTTACCATGGATTTTGTAGTTGGGCTTCTTAGAATACAACGAGGCAATGATGTCATTTGGGTGATTGTTGATAGGTTGACTAAGTCTACCCATTTCATTCCGATGTGCACCAGTGACTTAGTTGAATGCTTGGCAGAGTTGTACATTAGAGAGATAGTTTGACTTCATGGCATCCCTGTGACTATTGTGTCGGATAGGAATCCTCATTTTACTGCCCGGTTATGGCAAAGCCTTCAAGAGGTGTTGGGAACTAAGTTGACTCTTAGCACCGCTTATCATCCTCAAACCGATGGACAGTCGGTACGTACTATTCAGATTTTGGAGGACATGCTTAGAGTTTGTGTCCTTGATTTCAAGGGGCCTTGGGAAAGGCACTTACCATTGATTGAGTTTGCTTACAACAATAGTTACCAAGCTAGTATTGGGATGGCACAATTTGAGGCCTTGTATGGCCGACCTTGTGGATCACCGATTTGTTGTGCCGAAGTGCGTGATGCACCGTTACTGGGTCCGGAAATTGTTAGAAAGACAACCGAGAAAGTTGTTCTCATTCGGAAGAGGTTAGCTACAGCCCAAAGCTGACAAAAGAGTTATGCCAATAAGAAGAGACGACCTTTATCTTTTGAAGTTGGTGACCATGTGTTTCTAAATAACTCACTCAGGCTTGATGAGATTTGATAAGGAGTGGTAAATTATCTCCAAGGTTCATTGGGCCTTTTGAGATCTTAGAGTAAATTAGGGAAGTGGCATATCGGTTAGCTTTACCGCCATAACTTTTGGGAGTTCACAACGTATTTCATGTAGCTATGCTTAGAAAGTATGAACCCAACCCTTCTCATGTGCTTGATTGGGTTGACTTGGAGGTAGATGAGGATGCCTCTTATGAAGAACGACTGGTTCAAATATTAGATACCCGAGAGCAAGTGCTACGGGGAAAAACTGTACTGTTGGTAAAGGTGTTGTGGAGATACCATGGGGTTGAAGAAGCAACATGGGAACGGGAGGCCGAAACCGCTCCAAATATCCGGATTCGTTTGAAAATGCTTAAGTTTCTTTTCTTTGTAATATTCTCTAGTGTTGAGGGAAACATTTTAAAAGTTGTTAACCACATATTGATATGTGCATTGTTGTTTTCAGCATAAGGTTGTTGAGAGTTTCCATTACTTTTTGGGAAATTTCATATTTATGCGTATTTGGGAGGTTGTTGTTAATGAGATAACCATGGTAGAAATGGTGGAATTTGGTTGAGAGTTAGTATTGTGATTTGAAAATGAAATAGCGTGGTTTTGATCGCTAGAAACCCCTTTGTTTGGGTAGTTTGATTTGAAATTTCGGGGACGAAATTCTTTAAGGAGGGAAGGTTGTAGCGATCCCGGTTTTGACCCATCTCTTTGTGGTGTTCCAGGCTCAAGTTGGTATTGTCACGACCCAAACCCGCCGCTATGGGTTTAGTACCGTAACCGGTCAGTAATCCGAGATTACCGAAGGCCTGCTTAACAGTAAGACAGTATAACAGAGTACAGGGGCATGGCGGAAGCCAATACAGTAAACATGGCTTGGCAAGTTCGGAACCTCGCAGTGAGGCACAGTGGTTGGCTTGACAAAAAGGGAAAACTATCCCACGCTCCTAGCTCCGGTCTAGTGCCTGTACACCTACATATATATATAAGCAGTGAGCTAAAGCCCAATGAATAACATAATGCGTAAAGAGGTTAAGAATGAATGTCCTTACAGTAATGAAAAGTTCATTAATTCAGTATTTCAGTCGTTCAGTCATTCAGTCAAAACAGTCAGATAGGTACATCCATTAGCATAGCAGTACAGTAACAGTAGGTCTTAAAAGACCGAACAGTAAATGAGGGCATCATCAATCAGTAAACAGTAGGGTTCCAACGAGGGAACCGACAGAGATCTCTGTAACAGTAACAGTAAACAGTAGGTGCTAAGGATGCCACAATATAGTTCAGAATATAGGACATACATTCATTCGATTAACAGTACCAGTTCGGAAAACAGTTCAGTTAAACAGTCAGAAATATTCACAGTTGAACATATTCTTTACACAATTGTTACTCACAGAGTTCTGGGCTATAGTAAGCTAGAGCGCGTCTCCAGTCGCCAACCCTACACAGTTAACAGATCGAACACACACTAAGCTACACAGTTGGGAGAGATGATAACTTAATCCCTAATTTGCCTCGGTGTGTTCTACATCTATATCCTCATTAAGATGCTTTAAACTAGGCCTAAGAATGCCTAGAATGAAATGAGGATGCAGAGATGCACTCAGAAAACATTTTCAGAATTTTCAGAAAAACAGAGTCCCGCTCGAGCGTAGGTTACTCCGCTCGAGCGGACATGCAGACAACGGTTCCCGCTTGAGCGTCACTTACCACGCTCGAGCGGACTGCAAAAACAGTCAAAAGTACTGGATGCTCAAAATCACGCTCGATGGGCGCTCGGACACCGCTCGAGCGTAAGACACAAGGTTCCGCTCGAGCGTAGGTTCCCCGCTCGAGCGGTCTGTAAAACACAACAAAATGCTGGGAGCACGAATTTCCTGCTCGAGCGCTACTTTCCCCGCCCGAGCGGGAGTCCAAAATCTGGAATTTCCAGATTTGAACTTCCAAGCTCAAAACAAGTTTAAATGCATCAAAACCCATCCTCTTGGGCCAATTTTCCAGAAAACTCTTCAAAACTCATAGTTTAACATGATTCCAAGCTCAATTTGTAAAATCAAAGCCCAAGGGTAGTTTAATTCAAACCCAATTTCAAACCAATTTTCATGAACATGCTACAACCATGACATGCAAGACTTTAAATCAATTCAAAGCTTCAATACATGCTCAAAGGAGCCAAAATCATCAAAGACAAGATAAATTCATGGACTTAACCATAACTATGAGCATGCATGTAACATTTTGCCATGAAAACAACTTAAAACTCAACAATACAAACATGCATGCATGGAATGAGCTTTAATTCAACCTTATTAGACTAAATCTTGACTTAGCTCTCCAATTGACATGAACAATGCAAGAATCAACTTAAACACAAGAATGAGAGGTTGAATTCCTTACCTAGAGCTTCAAGTACAAGTGTAGAAGTCCAATTAGGCAAAACTCCTATGATCTGTCAAGCCTTTCAAGCCAAATCTCTAGAACAATTCAACTCCCTCACTTCCTCTCTCTCTAGTTCGGTGGTGTGCTCAAAATGAGGCTGATGAAATGTTTTGTGATGCAAGGCTAAGGCTTAAACAAAGTTTGGTGTAGTGGTCCACTAGGGGTTAGTTTGGTAAATAATGCAACTCTTGTATTTTAGCACTATTTAATCTAATTTAAACATACTAAATCATTTTTCAGATAAATATGCCATAAAATCACATAAATTCTAGTGGTCACGAAACACTAATCAATTCCTGGTTCGGCCGTCGATAAGGCCTTCAATTAGTAGTTTAAACACACAGACATGAACAGATAATCAAACAGGCAACAGATAGACATACAATTAAACAGATATACTCAATCATTCAGTTCTAGATTTCAGTCAGTCAGTTCAGTATTTCGATTAATTCAATTATCAGTCATAATTAGTCTCAGTTTAGCAGTAATCGGTAGTTTATCGGTAAACAGTGGTGAGGGTTGTTACAGGTATGGTTTTGAATCGTGTTACATATCTTAGTTTCCCTGTATTCCCCTTATTTTGGTTATCGGGGTTGTAGCGGTGTGTTTGGAACAAGTAATGTCTCCAAACCGTTAGATGCGAATCCAACCCGAATTGTGCCTTGCAGAGTTGCATCAGAAGTTAATTCTTTCATGTTTTGCCACTTCGCTGAGTATGTCGAGGATCGAGCTACCCGGTCAGCTCGCGAGGATCCAGGGTGTAACGCCCTCAAAATAAAACCCATCATATATAAGATTAACATACATTAATAGAAAATGAAACATTCTATTATCCATCAGAGTATTACTAAAAAAAGCATTACATGTAACATCAAAATAAATGCCCTACGGGCTTACATCTTGCCAAGCCAACACTTGGACACAAAGAAATAAGAGTTCTAACTCAATACAAATCATCAATACGGGGCATAGGATACTTATTCTTAACTATAGCCCGATTCAACTTCCGGTAATCGATACACAATCTCAAAGCACCACCTTTCTTCTTAGCAAAGAGGGCCGGTGCTCCCCACGGCGAAACACTAGGACGGATATAGCCCTTATCTAACAACTCCTGGAGTTGAACCTTCAACTCAACTAACTTGGCTGGGGCAAAACGGTAAGGTGCCATAGAAATCGGCGCCGTGCCGGGCACTAAATCAATAGAGAACTCAATCTCTCGCTGAGGTGGCAAACTACAAGATCCTCGGAAAAACGTCCGAATACTCACAAACCACCCTCGGCAACATAATCTGGGTCTCATCACCCTCACTAATCGAAAGACTAGCAAGTAGACCACTAAGCTCACTCCGCCTCGCGGATCATAAACCGGGGCAAAACACTACCAACCCGGTCCCCCAGAAAACGAAAACACTCCCCGTTCACGGTACAACAAGTGACCCTCTGACGGTAGCAATCAATAACTGCCCGGTATGACGACAACCAGTCCATACCCAAAATAACATCAAAGCCCTTCATGGGCATAACTACAAAAGAGAAAGGGATTCTATGATCATCGACCTCTATATCACAACCCCTAACACCTTGTTTCAAGATCAATTCACCCCCAAGAGGTGACACTACACAAATAGGAGACGCTAACTGAGCTAACTGCAACTCCAAAACAGATGCAAATGCAGCAGACACAAAGGAATGAGATGCACCCGTATCGATCAAAACACTAGCAACTGAATTGCAAAACAAGAAGGTACCTCTCACGACAGATGGAGCTGGTACAAGATCCTGCGCGGTAACAGCATACACGCGCCCAAATGGCCTCTGATCAACCTGCTCACCCCTAGACTGCTGCACAGACTGGGATGAAGAAGCCCCCTGATTGGCCCTCGAGGCCTGACCCGACTGAGCTGGCTGCTGACCCTGAGTCTGCCTCAAACCAGATGCACCAGGTGTGCCACTCAACTGCGGGCAAAACCTCTTCATATGCCCTGGCTGCCCGCACTGATAACACGAGAGCGGCTGACCTCTACTCTGACTCTGGCTCTGAGATCGAGCCGAAGAAGATGCTGCTCTCTGAACTCCTCCCCTCTGAGGACAAACTGGAGACTTGTGGCCCAGCTGACCACACTTGAAACAAGTGATGTCTCCCTGACTGCCTTTCCCCGAACTAGCACTCGGTACTGGAAAAGTCGATCTAGAAAAACTACTCTGAGACTGCTGAGGAGTGAAACCTCTCTGTCTCCTACCATCACTCTGCCCATCCTGACTCCTCTTGGAGCCTTCTGCCTTCCTCCTCCTCCTGCATCATAATCTCAGTATGGGCTGCAGCATCAACCAGACGCCCATAATCCCGAATCAAAGACCCTACTACTCTCAACTTGAGGCCACGCCTCAACCTCTTCTCAAACTCAATGCAACGGCGTTCCTCAGACGCCACCAATTCAGGTGCGAACCTGGACAAGCTAGTAAACGATGCCTCAAACTCGGCCACTGAAGAACTGTTCTGCTTAAGCTGGTAGAACTGCTCCCTCAACCTCTCCTTAACTGCTGAAGACAGGAACTTCTCCTGGAAAGCATCTACAAAAGCCTCCCAAGTCCCTCCTATACGGCCCTTAGTGAACTTCCACCACTGACCCGCATCCCCTTAAGCTGAAAGATGCCAAGGTCACCTTCAGTGCCCCGTCTTCGATGCCTAGCATCTCAAACGTCTTCGTTGTCTGTTCGAGCCATTCATCTGCCTTAAGCGGCTCTTTAGGATCACCTAAAAATTCGTCCGGGTTGGACCGGAAGAATTCCCTCTTCAGAAAAGAAGGCCCTATATCTGCAGCAACAACAACCTGGACTGGATTCGCAGCCCTCAGAATGCCAACTGACGCCTGAAATGCCCCTGCTATCTCTTGGGCCAAAGCGCCCATAACCTGATGTCCTACTGGCTCGGCCACATTGGCCTGGCCAACACCCTCCTGAACTGCCGGAATTTCCTCCGGTATAGGCACTTCCTGCCTGGCCTGCCTACCACGCCTACCACGACCTCGTCCTCGTCCTGACATCCTAATAAAGGAAACAAAGACGTTAGCACTCTAAATAATGTGCCAAAACTATAACACTCACGTCCTAATCATTGGACAACAATAAATCACACCACGTAAGCACATAATCACATAAGCACCTACGAATTTCATTCCTGGATAATGATAGTCCCGAGGCGCCACTAAAGTTCCGGTTGGAAACAACATTGATCAAGTGCCTTTCCAACAAGACTTTCAGAGACTCAAGGATCCAATCAACATCCTAGGAACTACATTCCATACCCACATAGTCACATAAACATGTTATCATATAAGCATGTAAAATTACACTAAGTCTCTATCAAACGAGACGAACCCATTGTGATACTAATCACTTCCCACGTACCCAAAGTATTCAAACCCGGTACGCTCTGATACCAAGTTGTAACGCCCTCAAAATAAAACCCATCATATATAAGATTAACATACATTAATAGAAAATGAAACATTCTATTATCCATCAGAGTATTACTAAATAAAAGCATTACCTGTAACATCAAAATAAATGCCCTACGGCTTACATCTTGCCAAGCCAACACTTGGACACAAGAAACAAGAGTCTAACTCAATACAAATAAAGCCCTAGGCTTGAATGTTTACATGTATCAAATAAAAACAAATAAATAAAAGACGATCTCTTCGTCCAAGTCCTCACAAGCTAAGTCCTTGGAGGTAGTGAACCACCTGAACCTGAAAATGAAGTTCCCATATAGGGTGAGCCACAGCCCAGTAGAGAAATACTAAACCAAGCATAAGAATTAACTAAAGCAGTAGCACCCGATACATGGTTAACACAGGATATTCAATTTACAAATTCATGACACGAATGTCTACATTGCCTATGACACATTGTCTATGGCATAAATCACTTTCCATTTATGGCTCAGAACCTGGCCAAATAACTCAACTGGGGTTTCATCTTTTATTAACAATACTTCCAATTCAACAGGATAACAATTCAAGTTAAACCTAACATAACGAATACACATGTTGGTATTATATCAATCACAATCAATTTCACTTCCACTTCCACTCTTCCCATTGATACACATTTTGGTGATGTATCATATCAACAATAAATAGAAATATTTCTATTAATCAATAAGCACACATATAAGTGATGCTACTGGAGTCCATCCCCTATCTCCTCCCAACAAGTCCGGTTTAGAGTCCATCCCCTATCTTCCCCTAAACCGTGGAGTTCATCCCCTATCTCCTCCAAACCAAATGCATATGCAATGAAAACACAATTGCCATATACAACACATAATCAATACATGAATGTTCTGTATTAATTCAACAATCAATATAAATGACTTAATTTCAGTTATACCTAAGCCGCATGCAAGGTCTACAACAATCAATGACTATCCTCCACCGATAGCCCAAAACAATTATTTCTAAGCAAGAAATAACTATTACAATAAATGTAATTTCAATAATTTCAATATTCCCTAAGGTAAGTATTTAAACTACCAATACAACAATAAACCACTAATTCCCCAATCTCATGAATTTACCCCAATATCACAATCTTCCTTTAAATTAATTATATAAATTAATCTATGACAAAACCCTAAGGTTTCTCCCAAAATTACCAAACTACCCCCACATACCAAAATACCACCACTTAGGATTAAAGCGTATAAATGGAGTAGGAAATCCCTACCTCGAAGAAATAACTCAAAAAGGAGAAGATGAAGATGATGCCCAAAACTTGAAAGTGCTCCAAACCAACAATTGCCCAGATTAAATGAAAGCCCTCACTCTCCTCTATCTTATTTGTAAGCAACTAGGGTAAAAATACACTCCTAACTAGATCAAACCTAGGAGAGAAGGTGAGTTGGGAGAGAGAGAACTCGTAACCTAGGGTTTTATAAACTGAAAGGGGCTGAAAAACTGTTTTAAAAACACGCTGCTGCTTTTAAACTGAACAGGCTCGCTCGAGCGCGGACATGGTCGCTCGCCGACCAGACACAAAAATCCACGCTCGAGCGAGAAAAGCTCGCTCGAGCCAAACTCGATGCTTCAGGTCTGCAACCCAGAAGCTCGCTCGAGCGACGAATGCTCGCTCGAGCGAAGAACTCGAAAAACATACACCTCGCTCGCTCGAGCGAAGAAATTCTCGCTCGAGCCAAGAAACACATCTCTCAGATCCTAAGCCCAGACGCAGACTCTCGCTCGAGCGACCAAACCCTGGCTCGAGCGACGAACAAAAACAACAGCTCGCTCGAGCGACCAACTCCTCGCTCGAGCGAAGGTCTAAAAATTTGGACAGCAACACTTGGTTACCAACCCAACCAACCTGTAACAAACCTGCCCAACTCAACCCATAACTCAAAAATAAAGAAGGACAACAACAACAATACACAAAGCCTGGATCCACGGAACTTAAGTCCGGATACAACAATCTAAAGGAAAAAGACCGGGGTCGCTATAACCTCCCCCCCTTAAAAGAATTTCGTCCCCGAAATTAAGCATGAGTTTGTAAAAACAAGTTTTTCTCAATTCCCAATGATATTATAAAACAATAAACAACAACTTGACCCAATACCGGTCACTTCATCTCTTATCAAGAGGCATCTCACAATATGTATAAATCAACATATATTCAACTTGCATCAATATTATGCATTATTCCTTTCAATGTTAACAATTTCCATATCATTATTCAAGTTCATGATATAAACAACACATTCAATATATAAATGTTATACTCCACTTCCATAAAAAGGCAAGTGCAAATGTTAACATTAAACCCAAAACATTCTCAATGTTTTCCAAGTTAAGACATATATATAAGCTCTTAAGTTGAACAATATTATATAATCTAAATACAAGATTACAACTCAATAAACATATCCGGATATTTCTCACGGACTTCCAACTCACGTTCCCAAGTGGCTTCCTCCACTCCGTGATGTTCCCACAAAACTTCACCAAAGGGATGGTTTTGCCTCGCAAAACTTGATCCCGCCTATCCAAGACCCGAACCGGTCTCTCCTCATACGAGACATCCTCATCAACAACTAAGTCAGTCCAATCCAATACATGCGATGGATCCGGCTCATACTTCCGAAGCATACTCACATGAAACACGTCATGAACTCCGGATAACTGCGGTGGCAAAGCTAAACGATAAGCAGCCTCCTCGCCAATCCTCTCAAGGATCTCAAAAGGACCAATGAACCGAGGGGACAACTTCCCGCTCTTCCCAAACCTCATCTCCCCGTCTAGGTGATATCTTCAGAAAGACATGATCACCCACCTCGAACACTAAAGGTCTCCTCCTACGGTCGGCATAAGATTTCTGACGACTCTGTGCTGTAACAAGCCTCTTACGGATAAGCTCAACTTTCTCCGTTGTTTCCCTCACCAACTCCGGACCCAACAGAGGTGCATCACCCACCTCGGCCCAACAAACGGAGATCTACACGGTCGGCCATACAAGCCTCAAACGGTGCCATACCAATACTAGACTGAAAACTGTTGTTGTAGGCAAACTCCACTAATGGCAAGTGCCTCTCCCACGACCCACTAAAGTCGAGAACACAACCCCGAAGCATATCCTCAAGGATCTGAATAGTACGCTCGGACTGCCCGTCAGTCTGAGGATGATAAGCCGTGCTAAAGGTCAACTTAGTGCCTAAAGCACTCTGCAAACTCTGCCCACAACCTGGCAGTAAAACGAGGATCTCTATCTGAGACGATCGTCACTGGGACCCCGTGCAACCTCACTATGTCCCGAATGTATAAGTCGGCAAGATGATCTACCGAATCTCTCCACGCGCATAGGAATGAAGTGCGCCGACTTGTCAACCGGTCTACAACCACCCAAATAGCATCACTACCCCCGCTGAGTCCTCGGAAGACCCACAACGAAGTCCATAGTGACATGCTCCCACTTCCACTCGGCAATAGGCAAGGGTTGCAACAAACCCGCTGGCCTCTGATGCTCGGCCTTCACTTGCTGACAAGTAAGGCACCTAGATACGAAAGCTGCCACATCTCTCTTCATACCCCGCCACCAAAACTGGCACCCAAATCCCGATACATCTTAGTACCTCCCGGATGCACCGCAAGGCGCGAATGATGAAACTCTCGGAGTACCTCCTCTCGGCAAGACTCCGGCACAAACAGACGGTCTCGGTATCTCACACTCAGGTCGGGATACACCGTCAAACCCTTCTCAACCTTCCCAATGGAAATCTTTTCTCGGAGAGATTCTACCTCAAGATCACCCCTCTGAGCCTCTAACACTCGAGTCACAAGTGTAGGCTGTGCAACAACAGAAAACAAGGCCGCAGCCTACGGATTCGCCCAGATGCAAATCAAACTCCCCAACTGCACCCAACATCTCCCCTCCCGGATGGCTATACTAGCTAAGTCACCAACAGATTTCCTACTAAGGGCATCGGCCACAACATTGGCCTTCCCCGGATGATAGTGCAACTCGAAGTCATAATCCTCAATGAACTCCATCCACCTCCTCTGCCTCAAATTCAAGTCTTTCTGTGTAAACAGATATTTCAGACTCTTATGATCCGAGAATACCTCGAACCTCTCACCATAAAGATAATGCCTCCAAATCTTCAAGGCAAAAATCACAGCTGCTAATTCTAAATCATGCGTAGGGTAATTCTTCTCATGAATTTTCAACTGACGTGAGCCATAGGCGACCACTTTCCCCTCTTGCATCAACACACAACCCAGACCCTCTCGTGAGGCATCACAATAGACTGCATAACCCAACCCTCTCTCCGGAATAATCAAGACTGGAGCGGTGGTCAGTCTAACCTTCAACTCCTGAAACGACTTTTCACAAGTCTCACTCCATACAAATTTGACTCCCTTCCGAGTCAATCTAGTCAACGGTGAAGCTAACCTGGAGAAATCTTTCACAAACCGACGGTAATACCCAGCTAATCCAGAAAACTGCGGATCTCAAACACACTCTTAGGCTGTGCCCAATCTTGCACTGCCTCAGTCTTGGATGTATCAACAGACACCCCTTCCCCAGAAACTACATGGCCTAAGAACTTCACCTCTTCTAGCCAGAACTCACACTTCCGAACTTAGCATAAAGCTTATGGGCTCTAAGTAACTCTAGCACCACTCTCAAGTGTTCCTCGTGCTCCTCCTCTGAAGGTGAATAAATCAAAATGTCGTCCACGAAGACGACCCAAAACATCTAAGAATTCCCGGAAGATCCGTTCATCAAATCCATAAACACTGCCGGTGCATTGGTGAGCCCAAATGGCATCACCAGGAACTCATAGTGGCCATACCGCGTACGGAATGCCGTCTTCGGAATATCCTCCTCTCTGACCCTCAACTGGTGGTAACCCGATCTCAAATCTATCTTAGAGAAACAACGGGAACCCTTCAACTGGTCAAACAAATCATCAATACGGGGCATAGGATACTTATTCTTAACCGTAGCCCGATTCAATTTCCGGTAATCGATACACAATCTCAAAGCACCACCTTTCTTCTTAGCAAAGAGGGCCGGTGCTCCCCACGGCGAAACACTAGGACGGATATAGCCCTTATCTAACAACTCCTGGAGTTGAACCTTCAACTCAACTAACTCGGCTGGGGCAAAACGGTAAGGTGCCATAGAAATCGGCGCCGTGCCGGGCACTAAATCAATAGAGAACTCAATCTCTCGCTGAGGTGGCAAACTAACAAGATCCTCGGAAAAACGTCCGAATACTCACAAACCACCCTCGGCAACACATCTGGGTCTCATCACCCTCACTAATCGAAAGACTAGCAAGTAGACCACTAAGCTCACTCCGCCCTCGCGATCATAACCCGGTGGCAAAACACTACCAACCCGGTCCCCCAGAAAACGAAAACACTCCCCGTTCACGGTACAACAAGTGACCCTCTGACGGTAGCAATCAATAACTAACTGCCCGGTATGACGACAACCAGTCCATACCCAAAATAACATCAAAGCCCTTCATGGGCATAACTACAAAAGAGAAAGGGATTCTATGATCATCGACCTCTATATCACAACCCCTAACACCTTGTTTCAAGATCAATTCACCCCCAAGAGGTGACACTACACAAATAGGAGACGCTAACTGAGCTAACTCCAACTCCAAAACAGATGCAAATGCAGCAGACACAAAGGAATGAGATGCACCCGTATCGATCAAACACTAGCAACTGAATTGCAAAACAAGAAGGTACCTCTCACGACAGATGGAGCCGGTACAAGATCCTGCGCGGTAACAGCATACACGCGCCCAATGGCCTCTGATCAACCTGCTCACCCCTAGACTGTGCTGCACAGACTGGGACGAAGAAGCCCCCTGATTGGCCCTCGAGGCCTGAACTGACTGAGCTGGCAGCTGACCTGAGTCTGCCTCAACCAGATGCACCAGGTGTGCCACTCAACTGCGGGAAAACCTCTTCATATGCCCTGGCTGCCCGCACTGATAACACAGAGCGGCTGACCTCTACTCTGACTCTGGCTCTGAGATCGAGCCGAAGAAGATGCTGCTCTCTGAACTCCTCCCCTCTGAGGACAAACTGGAGACTTGTGGCCCAGCTGACCACACTTGAAACAGTGATGTCTCCCTGACTGCCTTTCCCGAACTAGCACTCGGTACTGGAAAAGTCGATCTAGAAAAACTACTCTGAGACTGCTGAGGAGTGAAACCTCTCTGTCTCCTACCATCACTCTGCCCATCCTGACTCCTCTTGGAGCCCTTCTGCCCTTCCTCCTCCTCCTGCATCATAATCTCAGTATGGGCTGCAGCATCAACCAGACGCCCATAATCCCGAATCAAAGACCTACTACTCTCAACTTGAGGCCACGCCTCAACCTCTTCTCAAACTCAATGCAACGGCGTTCCTCAGACGCCACCATTCAGGTGCGAACCTGGACAAGCTAGTAAACGATGCCTCAAACTCGGCCACTGAAGAACTGTTCTGCTTAAGCTGGAGAACTGCTCCCTCAACCTCTCCTTAACTGCTGCTGAAGACAGGAACTTCTCCTGAAAGCATCTACAAAAGCAAAAGCCTCCCAGTCCCTCCATACGACCCTTAGTGAACTTCCACCACTGACCCGCATCCCCTTTAGCTGGAAAGATGCCAAGGTCACCTTCAGTGCCCCGTCTTCGATGCCTAGCATCTCAAACGTCTTCGTTGTCTGTTCGAGCCATTCATCTGCCTTAAGCGGCTCTTTAGGATCACCTAAAATTCGTCCGGGTGAGACCGGAAGAATTCCCTCTTCAGAAAAGAAGGCCTGTATCTGCAGCAACACAACCTGGGCTGGATTCGCAGCCCTCAGAATGCCAACTGACGCCTGAAATGCCCCTGCTATCTCTTGGGCCAAAGCGCCCATAACCTGCTGTCCTACTGGCTCGGCCACATTGGCCTGGCCAACACCCTCCTGAACTGCCGGAATTTCCTCCGGTATAGGCACTCCTGCCTGGCCTGCCTACCACGCCTACCACGACCTCGTCCTCGTCCTGACATCCTAATAAAGGAAACAAAGACGTTAGCACTCTAAATAATGTGCCAAAACTATAACACTCACGTCCTAATACATTGGACAACAATAAATCACACCACGTAAGCACATAACCACATAAGCACCTACGAATTTCATTCCTGGATAATGATAGTCCCGAGGCGCCACTAAAGTTCCGGTTGGAAACAACATTGATCAAGTGCCTTTCCAACAAGACTTTCAGAGACTCAAGGATCCAATCAACATCCTAGGAACTACATTCCATACCCACATAGTCACATAAACATGTTATCATATAAGCATGTAAAATTACACTAAGTCTCTATCAAACGAGACGAACCCATTGTGATACTAATCACTTCCCACGTACCCAAAGTATTCAAACCCGGTACGCTCTGATACCAAGTTGTAACGCCCTCAAATAAAACCCATCATATATAAGATTAACATGCATTAATAGAAAATGAAACATTCTATTATCCATCAGAGTATTACTAAATAAAAGCATTACATGTAACATCAAAATAAATGCCCTACGGCTTACATCTTGCCAAGCCAACACTTGGACACAAGAACAAGAGTTCTAACTCAACAAATAAAGCCCTAGGCTTGAATGTTTACATGTATCAAATAAAAAAAATAAATAAAAAACGAATCTCGAGTCCAAGTCCTCACAAGCTAAGTCCTTGGAGGTAGTGAACCACCTGAACCTGAAAATGAAGTTCCCATATAGGGTGAGCCACAGCCCAGTAGAGAAATACTAAACCAAGCATAAGAATTAACTAAAGCAGTAGCACCCGATACATGGTTAACACAGATATTCAATTTACAAATTCATGACACGAATGTCTACATTGCCTATGACACATTGTCTATGGCATAAATCACTTTCCATTTATGGCTCAGAACCTAGCCAAATAACTCAACTGGGGTTTCATCTTTTATTAACAATACTTCCAATTCAACAGGAATAACAATTCAAGTTAAACCTAACATAACGAATACACATGTTGGTATTATATCAATCACAATCAATTTCACTTCCACACTTCCCAATTGATACACATTTTGGTGATGTATCATATCAACAATAAATAGAAATATTTCTATTAATCAATAAGCACACATATAAGTGATGCTACTGGAGTCCATCCCCTATCTCCTCCCAACAAGTCCGGTTTAGAGGTCCATCCCCTATCTTCCCCTAAACGTGGAGTTCATCCCCTATCTCCTCCAAACCAAATGCATATGTAATGAAACACACAATTGCCATATACAACACATAATCAATACATGAATGTTCTGTATTAATTCAACAGTCAATATAAATGACTTAATTTCAGTTATACCTAAGCCGCATGCAAGGTCTACAACAATCAATGACTATCCTCCACCGATAGCCCAAAACATTATTTCTAAGCAAGAAATAACTATTACAATAAATGTAATTTCAATAATTTCAATATTCCTAAGGTAAGTATTTAACTACCAAATACAACAATAAACCACTAAATTCCCCAATCTCATGAATTTACCCCAATATCACAATCTTCCTTTAAATTAATTATATAAATTAATCTATGACAAAACCCTAAGGTTTCTCCCAAATTACCAAACTACCCCCACATACCAAATACCACCACTTAGGATTAAAGCGTATAAATGGAGTAGGAAATCCCTACCTCGAAGAAATAACTCAAAAGGAGAAGATGAAGATGATGCCCAAAACTCCAAAGTGCTCCAAACCAACAATTGCTCAGATTAAATGAAAGCCCTCACTCTCCTCTATCTTATTTGTAAGCAACTAGGGTAAAAATACACCCTAACTAGATCAAACCTAGGAGAGAAGGTGAGTTGGGAGAGAGGAACTCGTAACCTAGGGTTTTATAAACTGAAAGGGGCTGAAAAACTGTTTTAAAAAATAAAACACGCTGCTGCCTATTTAAACTGAACAGGCTCGCTCGAGCGGGACATGGTCGCTCGAGCGACCAGACACAAAAATCCACGCTCGAGCGAAGAAAAGCTCGCTCGAGCCAAAAACTCGATGCTTCAGGTCCTGCAACCCAGAAGCTCGCTCGAGCGACGAAGCTCGCTCGAGCGAAGAACTCGAAAACATACACCTCGCTCGCTCGAGCGAAGACATTCTCGCTCGAGCCAAGAAACACATCTCTCAGATCCTAAGCCCGACGCAGACTCTCGCTCGAGCGACCAAACCCTGCTCGAGCGACGAACAAAAACAACAGCTCGCTCGAGCGACCAACTCCTCGCTCGAGCGAAGGTCTAAAAATCTGGACAGCAACACTTGGTTACCAACCCCAACCAACCTGTAACAAACCCTGCCCAACTCAACCCATAACTCAAAAATAAAGAGGACAACAACAACAATACACAAAGCCTGGATCCACGGAACTTAAGTCCGGATACAACAATCTAAAGGAAAAGACCGGGTCGCTATACAGGGGGCAGGGCCCTTTGTAGGTCAGGGGCAAGCGCCCCCGAAGCAAAAATGTAAAATGCATTCGAAGTTGCTTGTCCGCTCGAGCGACCGTTTATGCACTTGAGCGGAGAATGTTTGGTTCCAGAAGGTTGACTTGTCTACAAAAGTATTGGGAAAGTGTATTTGACTCTTGAGTGGGGCTTTCCACGCTCGAGCAGACCATGTTATATCATTCGTGAATCTGATATTTCAGATCACTTTTTCAGTCCTCTCTCTCTCTCTCTCTCTAAAACTCTCTAGAATTCCAAATCTAGAGCTTCTCTCTCTAGAAGTCATCTTCTCTCTATGATTTCTCCAATCCATTGGGATTTAGACCTAAGTTCTTCACCAAAGTTGGTTATCATCTCGAGGGCTTCGTTGTGTGTAGTGAAGATCGAGTTTAGGCATCGTTTGATTTGGGGTTTCATCTCAATTCTTCTTCAATACTTGAGGTAGGGATTTTCTTAGAGTTATATATATATATATATATATATATATATATTTTTTGCAAGATCTAGATGATTTTTGAATCATCCTTCGATAGTTTTGAAAATTGATTGTTGATTCAAGAAGTTGAATGATTTTGAAAGTGGGTTTGTCTCTCGTTCTTTTAAAATGATCTTATGGGTTTTGATCTTCGTTGATTGAAGAAAAGATGATTTTGGAAAGTTTTCTTTCAAAAAATTTGAGTAGTACAATTTTGGTGAGAAAACCTAGAAATTGGAGATTTTTAAAAGAGATTGAAAATCCATGAATTGTATTGTTATATTTATTTTGTGTGTCAAAATAAATGGATGTTTGGAAAATTTCTTATTTATATGGAATATGAGAATTGTTGTTCATTTTGAAAATTATTGTTCAAAACATTGAAATAGTCTTGAAATGACTAATTGTTGAGGATACTTGAGAAGAGGAAATTGTGTTATTCCTTGGATGATGAATTTGAATAAAATTATTTATATTCATCTTGTGAAATTGACATATCAATTCATTTGATTACATTAAACTTTGAAAGTTGATTTGAAAACTTGCATTTAGAAAAGAATGTTGAGAAATAAGTTTTCATGGAATGGTTTTGGAGTAAATACGTTGGTAAGTCTTGAAGGTGGTGTAGATGATATTGAATAAGTTGGCCTGAGAGTCTAGAGTGAAAGACGGAAAACCCGCGTGGATAGGTGTCGAGCCTTCTGGTTAATACTGGTAAAAATGACAATTTGATAGTACTCGTAGAGTCTACTTGCAGACACCGACTTAGGGATTACCAGAGTTGTATTTACCGCCCCTTGAATTAAATTATTTAGTTTTGAACAATGGACATTTCATGGCATCATTGAGTATGATGATTTTCAAAAGATGAAGATATGATTTATTTGCAAAAAGATTTAGCATAGCATGTGCATTCATCTCTTGAGACTTGTATAAAATGTAATTATTTGTTAAGGATTTCTTATTGGGCTTTATGCTCACCCTACGAGATTTTTGTGCAGGAAAAGATGTGGTGATTCCGCCTAACTAAAGGCGAGGAAATATGTATTGAGAGTACCAAGCTCTCATTTTGCTGTAACTTTATTTGTAAACCAAGGGCTGTATTTGTGTGGGTTTTAATAACCATTTTGTGTAACCAGGCCTAAGCTTTGGAAAGTTGTAAACCCTTGAGGGTATCTATTTATTTATGTTATTTTGATTTGAAATGAATGTATTATCGCCTGAAGACTATTTGTATTATGTAATGCAAGTATGAGAATTTATTTTCAGTTTTACTTTAAAGAACATGGTTATCGTATTATCATTTGGGTATAGAAATTGAGGCCTTACAGTCACATTGGCTTGATTGGTGGTCTTTTTGCTTGTACTTCTGCGATCCTTCTTAAGGAGGCAGCAATCAGAGGCACGATGTCTGGTCTTGCCACATTTATAGCATTTTCCTTTGAACTTCTTATTGCCATTGTTGTCGCCTTGTTCATGACTATCTCCAGTAAACTTCATCTTCTTGTTATCTGGTTTGGGCACTTGTTCAACCACATTAGCTTTAGACTCAATAGGATTTTTACCATTTTTCTTTTTAGCCTTACGATTATCTTCCTCAATTCTCAGTCTTACAATAAGTTCATCCATGGTTATCTCTTTATGTTTATATTTTAAATAATTTTTGAAATCTTTCTAAGTCGGTGGTGATTTTTCTACTAACGCAACGACTTGGAAAGACTCGCTAAGAGACATACCTTCAGCATGAATATCATGCAAAATTAATTGAAAACTTTGAACTTGAGAAATTACTATTTGGGAGTCTACCATAACAAAATCCAGAAATTTATCAACAACAAATTTCTAGTGCCAACATCCTCTGTCTTGTATTTTTTCTTCAAAAAATCTCACAATTCTTTTGCTATTTTCAGAAGACTGTAAACATTATACAACATGTTTTCTAGGCCATTGAGGATGTAGTTTCTGCATAGAAAATCAGAATGTTTCCAGGCATCTACAGCGGCAACAACTTGCCGATCACTTTCATCCTCTTTAAGTACAGGAGCCTCTTCACGAGAAACTGAGCCAAATTTA
>JAPPVO010006087.1:0-54584 GCA_030407325.1 Camellia japonica | reverse complement strand
AAACACTCTTAATACACAATAAAGAGGGTCAAAAATCAGAACTTTTATGTGTGCCAAACACCAAGCTCAAAAACTATTTTAAACTAAGTAAAAACAAGTTGCAAGAATGGGGTAAATAAAGTGAAGTTCTTACCCTTGTTGACTACCTTCACAAAGGTTGTTGTGCTTGGTCCCTTGAGCTCCAAACCAGTCAAAGACTTCAAGAATAAGCTCTGATCTTTGAGCACACCAAGAAAAAGTGTAAGAGTAGGTGTTTATGTGCAAAAGTGTGAACTTGTGCACCTAGAACACAAAGGGAAAGAGAGAGATAGAGTATATATCTATTCTAACCCTAGGAAAACCAGAGCTCCAACTCTCTAACAATGTCTAACACTTAAAAAAAATCTAACCTTTTGCCAAGAGGAGAAGCTCCTCTCTTATAGAACTTGTAAGACTTACAAGCTAAGCAAACAAGGGTTCATCCCTCCATACACGTGTATGGAGGGAAGCCAGTGGCACACAGCTGTGAGAAAATATCTCACAAAGCAAGTGCACAGTGGTCGGCAGGGCAAAATGGTCATTTCGCCCAAAACAGTGCCGACCGGCACAAAAGAGTGCCGACCGGCACAAAATAGTGCCGGTGGGGACTCCAGCCAGCCGGTGGCCTCTAGCCACAGCCGGTGGTGTGTAGGGATGCCTCACAAGGCATTCCCTGCCCCTCTAGGGCAAAACACAAGTATTTGGTGCAAAACCAAACACAAAACGGTCGAGTTCGGAGGTCCTGAGGCAAGGCGCGCTGGCCGAGAACTCCGGGAACTCCAAACGAACACAAACATGGATAATCACCGAGTGTCCAAGCGGTGACGTCCAAGTCTTGGGGACGGTCAAAAATGGGGTGTCTACAGTGCGACGCGCAAAATAGCGCGAGTGTAAACTGCGCTAAACAGTACGTGGCGCAAAATAGCGCGAGTGTAAACTGCGCAAAACAGTGCGACGCACAAAGTAGCGCGAGTGATAAATTGCACAAAAGAGTGCGATGCGCAAAATAGCACGAGTGTAAACTGCACAAAACATTGTGAGGCGCAAAATAGCGTGAGTGATAAACTACACAAAACAGTGCGACGCACAAAATAGCGCGAGTGTAAACTGCGCAAAATAGTGCGACGCGCAAAATAGCGTGAGAGTAAACAGCGCAAAACAGTGCGAGGCGCAAAATAGCGCGAGTGTAAACTGCGCAAAACATTGCGACGCGCAAAATAGCCCGATTGTAAACTGCGCAAAACAGTGCGAGGCGCAAAATAGCGCGAGTGTAAACTGCGCAAAACAGTGCGACGCGCAAAATAGCCCGATTGTAAACTGCTCAAAACAGTGCGACGCGCAAAATAGCGCTAGTGATAAATTGCACAAAAGAGTGCAACGCGCAAAATAACGCGAGTGTAAACTGCGCAAAACAGTGCGACGCGCAAAATAGAGCGAATGTAAACTGCGCAAAACAGTGCGATGCGCAAAATAGCACGATTGTAAACTGCGCAAAACAGTGCGACGCGCAAAATAGTGCGAGTGTAAACTGCACAAAACAGTGCGACGCGCAAAATAGCGCGAGTGATAAAGTGCACAGAAGAGTGCGATGCGCAACATAGCGCGAGTGATAAACTGCACAAAACAGCATGAGGCGCAAAATAGCGCGAGTGATAAACTGCACAAAACAATGCGACGCGCAAAATAGCGCGAGTGCGAACAGCGCAAAACAGTGCGAGGCGCAACATAGCGCGAGTGTAAACTGCGCAAAACAGTGCGACGCGCAAAATAGCGCGAGTGATAAATTGCACAGAAGAGTGCGATGTGCAAAATAGCGCGAGTGTAAAATGCACTAAACATTGCGACGCGCAAAATAGCGCGAGTGTAAACTGTGCAAAACAGTGCGACGCACAAAATAGCGCGAGTATAAACAGCGCAAAACAGTGCGAGGCGCAAAATAGCGCGAGTGTAAACTGCGCAAAATGGTACGACGCGCAAAATAGCGCGAGTGTAAACTGCGCCAAATAGTGCGACCCGCAAAATAGCGCGATTGTAGACTGCACAAAATAGTGCGACGCGCAAAATTGCGCGAGTGATAAAGTGCAGAAAAGAGTGCGATGTGCAACATTGCGCGAGCGATAAACTGCACAAAACAGTACGAGGAGCAAAATAGTGCGATTGATAACCTGCACGAAACAGTGCGACGCGCAAAATAGAGCTAGTGTAAACTGCGCAAAACAGTGTGACGCGCAAAATAGCACAAGTGTAAACTGCGCAAAACAGTGCGACCCGCAAAATAGTACGATTGTAAACTGCGCAAAATAGTGCGACGCTCAAAATAGCGCGAGTGATAAAGTGCACAAAAAAGTACGATGCGCAACATAGCGCGAGTGATATACTGCACAAAACAGTACGACGCGCAAAAATAGCGTGAGTGATAAACTGCACAAAACAGTGGGACGCGCAAAATAGCGCGAGTGTAAACAGCGCAACACAGTGTGAGGCGCAAAATAGCGCGAGTGTAAACTGCGCAAAACAGTGCGACGCGCAAAACAGCACGAGTGTAAACTGCGCAAAATAGTGCGACGCGCAAAATAGCACGAATGTAAACTGCGCAAAACAGTGCGACGCGCAAAATAGCTCGAGTGATAAAGTGCACAGAACAGTGCGATGCGCAACATAGTCCGCGTGATAAAGTGCACAAAAGAGTGCGATGCGGAACATAGCGCGAGTGATAAACTGCACAAAACAGTACGAGCCGCAAAATAGCGCGAGTGATAAACTGCACAAATCAGTGGGACACGCAAAAATGCGCGATTGTAAACTGCGCAAAACACTGCGACGGGCAAAATAGCGCGAGTGTAAACAGCGCAAAATAGTGCGTGGCGCAAAATAGCGCGAGTGAAAACTGCGCAAAACAGTGCGACGCGCAAAATAGCGCGAGTGTAAACAGCGCGAAACAGTGCGAGGCGCAAAATAGCGCGAGTGTAAACTGCGCAAAATAGTGCGACACGCAAAATTGCGCGAGTGAGAAAGTGCACAAAAGAGTGCGATGTGCAACATAGCGCGAGTGATAAACTGCACAAAACGGTACGAGGGGCAAAATAACCCGAGCGATACACTGCACAAAACAGTGCGACGCGCAAAATAGGGCGAGTGTAAACTGCGCAAAACAGTGCGACGCTCAAAATAACGCGAGGGATAAAGTGCACAAAAGGGTGCGATGCGCAACATAGCGCGAGTGATAAACTTCACAAAACAATACGAGGTGCAAAATAGCGCAAGTGATAAACTGCACAAAACAGTGGGACGCGCAAAATAGCACGAGTGTAAATAGCGCAAAACAGTGCGAGGCGCAAAATAGCGCGAGTGTACACTGCGCAAAACAGTGCGACGCGCAAAATAGCGCTAGTGATAAATTGCACAAAAGAGTGCAATGCGCAAAATAGCGCGAGTGTAAAATGCACAAAACAATGCGACGCGCAAAATAGCGCGAGTGTAAATTGCGCAAAACAGTGGGACGCGCAAAATAGCGCGAGTGTAAACTGCGCAAAAAGTGCGACGCGCAAAACAGCACGAGTGTAAACTGCGCAAAATAGTGCGACGCGCAAAATAGCACGAATGTAAACTGCGCAAAATAGTGCGACGCGCAAAATAGCTCGAGTGATAAAGTGCACAGAACAGTGCGATGCGCAACATAGTCCGCGTGATAAAGTGCACAAAAGAGTACGATGCGCAACATAGCGCGAGTGATAAACTGCACAAAACAGTATAGCGCGAGTGATAAACTGCACAAAACAGTGGGACGCGCAAAAATGCGCGATTGTAAACTGCCCAAAACAGTACGACGCGCAAAATAGCGCAAGTGTAAACAGCGCAAAATAGTGCGTGGCGCAAAATAGCGCGAGTGTAAACTGCGCAAAACAGTGCGACGCGCAAAATAGCGCGAGTGTAAACTGCGCAAAACAGTGTGACGCGCAAAATAGCCCGATTGTAAACTGCGCAAAACAGTTCGACGCGCAAAATAGCCCGAGTGATAAAGTGCACAGAAGAGTGCGATGCGCAACACAGCGCGAGTGATAAACTGCACAAAACGGTACGAGGGGCAAAATAACCCGAGCGATACACTGCACAAAACAGTGCGACGCGCAAAATAGGGCGAGTTGTAAACTGCGCAAAACAGTGCGACGCTCAAAATACGCGAGGGATAAAGTGCACAAAAGGGTGCGATGCGCAACATAGCGCGAGTGATAAACTTCACAAAACAATACGAGGTGCAAAATAGCGCAAGTGATAAACTGCACAAAACAGTGGACGCGCAAAATAGCACGAGTGTAAATAGCGCAAAACAGTGCGAGGCGCAAAATAGCGCGAGTGTACACTGCGCAAAACAGTGCGACGCGCAAAATAGCGCTAGTGATAAATTGCACAAAAGAGTGCAATGCGCAAAATAGCGCGAGTGTAAAATGCACAAAACAATGCGACGCGCAAAATAGCGCGAGTGTAAATTGCGCAAAACAGTGGGACGCGCAAAATAGCGCGAGTGTAAACTGCGCAAAACAGTGCGGCGCGCAAAATAGCGCGAGTGTAAACAGCGCAAAACAGTGCGACGCGCAAAATAGCGCGAATGTAAACTTCGCAAAAAAGTGCGATGCGCAAAATAGCACGATTGTAAACTGCGCAAAACAGTGCGACGCGCAAAATAGCGCGGGGGTAAACTGCACAAAACAGTGCGACTTGCAAAATAGCGCGAGTGATAAAGTGCACAGAAAAGTGCGATGCGCAACATAACGCGAGTGATAAACTGCACAAAACAGCACGAGGCGCAAAATAGCGCGAGTGATAAACTGCACAAAACAGTGCGACGCGCAAAATAGCGCGAGTGTAAACTGCGCAAAACAGTGCGATGCGCAAAATAGCGCGAGTGTAAACAGCGCAAAATAGTGCGAGGCGCAAAATAGCGCGAGTGTAAACTGCGCAAAACAGTGCGACGCGCAAAATAGCGCGAGTGATAAATTGCACAAAACAGTGCGACGCGCAAAATAGGGCGAGTGTAAAATGCAGAAAACATTGCGACGCGCAAAATAGCGCGAGTGTAAACTGCGCAAAACAGTGCGACGCACAAAATAGCGCGAGTGTAAACTGCGCAAAACAGTGCGAGGCGCAAAATAGCGGGAGTGTAAACTGCGCAAAACAGTGCGACGCGCAAAATAGCGCAAGTGTAAACTGCGCAAAATAGTGCGACCCGCAAAATAGCGCGATTATAGACTGTGCAAAATAGTGCGACGCGCAAAATCACGCGAATGATAAAGTGCACAAAAGAGTGCGATGCGCAACATAGCGCGAGTGATAAACTGCTCAAAACAGTACAAGGAGCAAAAGAGCTCGAGTGATAAACTGCACGAAGCAGTGTGACGTGCAAAATAGCGCGAGTGTAAACTGCACAAAACAGTGCGACGCGCAAAATAGCGCAAGTGTAAACTGCGCAAAACAGTGCGACCCGCAAAATAGCACGATTGTAAATTGCGCAAATTAGTGCGGCGCTCAAAATAGCACGAGTGATAAAGTGCACAAAAGAGTGCGATGCGCAACATAGCGCGAGTGATAAACTGCACAAAACAGTACGAGGCGCAAAATAGCGCGAGTGATAAACTGCACAAAACAGTGGGAAGCGCAAAATAGCGCGAGTGTAAACAGCACAAAACAGTGGGACGCACAAAATAGCGCGAGTGTAAACTGCGCAAAACAGTGCGACGCGCAAAATACCGCGAGTGTAAACTGCGCAAAACAGTGCGACGCGCAAAATAGCCCGATTGTAAACTGCGCAAAACAGTGCGACGCGCAAAATAGCTCGACTGATAAAGTGCACAGAAGAGTGCGATGCGCAACATAGCCCGAGTGATAAAGTGCACAAAAGAGTGCGATGCGGAACATAGCCCGATTGTAAACTGTGTAAAATAGTGCGACGCGCAAAATAGCGCGAGTGATAAAGTGCACAAAACAGTGGGACGCGCAAAATAGCGCGAGTGTAAACAGCGCAAAACAGTGCGACGTGCAACATAGTCCGAGTGATAAACTGCACAAAATAATACGAGGCGCAAAATAGCGCGAGTGATAAACTGCGCAAATCAGTGGGACGCGCAAAAATGCGCGATTGTAAACCGCGCAAAACGGTGCAACGCTCAAAATAGCGCGAGTGTAAACAGCGCAAAACAGTGCGTGGCGCAAAATAGTGCGAGCGTAAACTGCGCAAAACAGTGCGACGCGCAAAATAGCGACAGTGTAAACTGCGCAAAACAGTGCGACGCGCAAAATAGCCCGATTGTAAACTGTGTAAAACAGTGCGACGCGCAAAATAGTGCGAGTGATAAAGGGCACAGAAGAGTGCGATGCGCAACGTAGCGTGAGTGATAAACTGCACAGAACAGTACGAGGCGCAAAATAGCGCGAGTGATATACAGCACAAAACAGTGCGACGCGCAAAATAGCGCGAGTGTAAACAGCGCAAAACAGTGCGAGGCGCAAAATAGCGCGAGTGTAAACTGCGCAAAACATTGCGACGCGCAAAATAGCGCGAGTGATAAATTGCACAAAAGAGTGCGATGCGCAAAATAGCGCGAGTGTAAAATGCCCCAAACAGTGCGACGCGCAAAATAGCACGAGTGTAAACTGCACAAAACAGTGCGACGCGCAAAATAGCGCGAGTGTAAACTGCGCAAAATAGTGCGACGGGCAAAATAGCGCGATTGTAAACTGCGCAAAACAGTGCGATGCGCAAAATAGCGGGAGTGTAAACTGCACAAAACAGTGCGACGCGCAAAGTAGCGCGAGTGAAAAAATGCACAAAAGAGTGCGATGCGCAAAATAGCACGAGTGTAAACTGAACAAAACATTGCGAGGCGCAAAATAGCGTGAGTGATAAACTGCACAAAGCAGTGCGACGCGCAAAATAGCGCGAGTGTAAACTGCGTAAAACAGTGCGACGCGCAAAATAGCGCGAGTGTAAATAGCGCAAAACAGTGCGAGGCACAAAATAGCGCGAGTGTAAACTGTGCAAAACATTGCGGCGCGCAAAATAGCGTGAGTGATAAATTGCACAAAAGAGTGCGATGCGCAAAATAGCGCGAGTGTAAAATGCCCCAAACAGTGCGATGCGTAAAATATCACGAGTGTAAACTGCACAAAACATCGCGAGCGCAAAAATAGCCCAGTGATAAACTGCGTAAAATAGTGCGACGGGCAAAATAGCGCGATTGTAAACTGCGCAAAACAGTGCGACCCGCAAAATAGCGCCATTGTAAACTTCGCCAAATAGTGCGACGCGCAAAATAGCGCAATTGTAAACTGCGCAAAACAGTACGACGCGCAAAATAGCGCGAGTGATAAAGTGCGCAGAAGAGTGCGATGCGCAACATAGCGCGAGTGATAAACTGCACAAAACAGTACGAGGCGCAAAATAGCGCGAGTGATAAACTGCACAAAACAGTGGGAAGCGCAAAATAGCGCGAGTGTAAACAGCACAAAACAGTGGGACGCACAAAATAGCGCGAGTGTAAACTGCGCAAAACAGTGCGACGCGCAAAATACCGCGAGTGTAAACTGCGCAAAACAGTGCGACGCGCAAAATAGCCCGATTGTAAACTGCGCAAAACAGTGCGACGCGCAAAATAGCTCGACTGATAAAGTGCACAAAGAGTGCGATGCGCAACATAGCCCGAGTGATAAAGTGCACAAAGAGTGCGATGCGGAACATAGCCCGATTGTAAACTGTGTAAAATAGTGCGACGCGCAAAATAGCGCGAGTGATAAAGTGCACCAAAACAGTGGGACGTGCAAAATAGCGCGAGTGTAAACAGCGCAAAACAGTGCGACGTGCAACATAGTCCGAGTGATAAACTGCACAAAATAATACGAGGCGCAAAATAGCGCGAGTGATAAACTGCGCAAATCAGTGGGACGCGCAAAAATGCGCGATTGTAAACCGCGCAAAACGGTGCAACGCTCAAAATAGCGCGAGTGTAAACAGCGCAAAACAGTGCGTGGCGCAAAATAGTGCGAGCGTAAACTGCGCAAAACAGTGCGACGCGCAAAATAGCCCGATTGTAAACTGTGTAAAACAGTGCGACGCGCAAAATAGTGCGAGTGATAAAGGGCACAGAAGAGTGCGATGCGCAACGTAGCGTGAGTGATAAACTGCACAGAACAGTACGAGGCGCAAAAAAATAGCGCGAGTGATATACAGCACAAAACAGTGCGATGCGCAAAATAGCGCGAGTGTAAACAGCGCAAAACAGTGCGAGGCGCAAAATAGCGCGAGTGTAAACTGCGCAAAACATTGCGACGCGCAAAATAGCGCGAGTGATTAATTGCACAAAAGTGCGATGCGCAAAATAGCGCGAGTGTAAAATGCCCCAAACAGTGCGACGCGCAAAATAGCACGAGTGTAAACTGCACAAAACAGTGCGACGCGCAAAATAGCACGAGTGTAAACTGCGCAAAATAGTGCGACGGGCAAAATAGCGCGATTGTAAACTGCGCAAAACAGTGCGATGCGCAAAATAGCGGGAGTGTAAACTGCACAAAACAGTGCGACGCGCAAAGTAGCGCGAGTGAAAAATTGCACAAAAGAGTGCGATGCGCAAAATAGCACGAGTGTAAACTGAACAAAACATTGCGAGGCGCAAAATAGCGTGAGTGATAAACTGCACAAAACAGTGCGACGCGCAAAATAGCGCGAGTGTAAACTGCGTAAAACAGTGCGACGCGCAAAATAGCGCGAGTGTAAATAGCGCAAAACAGTGCGAGGCACAAAATAGCGCGAGTGTAAACTGCGCAAAACATTGCGGCGCGCAAAATAGCGCGAGTGATAAATTGCACAAAAGAGTGCGATGCGCAAAATAGCGCGAGTGTAAAATGCCCCAAACAGTGCGATGCGTAAAATATCACGAGTGTAAACTGCACAAAACATCGCGAGGCGCAAAATAGCGCCAGTGATAAACTGCGTAAAATAGTGCGACGGGCAAAATAGCGCGATTGTAAACTGCGCAAAACAGTGCGACCCGCAAAATAGCGCCATTGTAAACTTCGCAAAATAGTGCGACGCGCAAAATAGCGCAATTGTAAACTGCGCAAAACAGTACGACGCGCAAAATAGCGCGAGTGATAAAGTGCGCAGAAGAGTGCGATGCGCAACATAGCGCGAGTGATAAACTGCACAAAACAGTACGAGGCGCAAAATAGCACGAGTGACAAACTGCATAAAACAGTGCAACGCGCAAAATAGCGTGAGTGTAAACTGCGCAAAACAGTGCGACGCGCAAAATAGCGCGAGTGTAAACAGCGCAAAACAGTGCGAGGCGAAAAATAGCGCGACTGTAAACTGCGCAAAACAGTGCGACGCACAAAATAGCACGATTGTGGACTGCGCAAAACAGTGCGACGCGCAAAATAGCGCGAGTGATAAAGTGCGCAAAAGTGTGCGATGCGCAAAATAGCGCGAGTGTAAACTGCACAAAACATTGCGAGGCGCAAAATAGCGCGAGTGATAAACTGCACAAAATAGTGTGACGCGGAAAATAGAACGAGTGTAAACTGCGCAAAACAGTGCGACGGGCAAAATAGCGCGATTGTAAACTGTGCAAAACTGTGCGACGCGAAAAATAGTGCGATTGTAAACTGCCCAAAATAGTGCGGCGCGCAAAATTGCGCGAGTGATAAAGTGCACAAAAGAGTGCGATACGCAACATAGCGCGAGTGATAAACTGCACAAAACAGTACGAGGCGCAAAATAGCGCGAGTGATAAACTTCGCAAAACAGTGCGACGCGCAAAATAGCATGAGTGTAAACAGCGCAAAACAGTGCGAGGCGCAAAATACCACGAGTGTAAACTGCACAAAACAATGCGACGCGCAAAATAGCGCGAGTGATAAATTGCACAAAAGCGTGCGACGCGCAAAATAGCGCGAGTGATATATTGCACATAAGAGTGCGATGCGCAAAATAGCGCGAGCGACGCGCAAAATAGCACAAGTGTAAACTGCGCAAAACAGTGCGACGCACAAAATAGCGCGAGTGTAAACAACGCAAAACAGTGCGAGGCGCAAAATAGTGCGAGTCATAAATTGCACCAAAGAGTGCGATGCGCAAAATAGCGCGAGTGTAAAATGTGCAAAAACGTGTGACGCGCAAAATAGCGCAAGTGTAAACTGCGCAAAAACGTGCGACGCGCAAAATAGCGCGAGTGTAAACAGCGCAAAACAGTGCGACGCGCAAAATAGCACAATTGTAAACTACGCAAAACAGTGCGACGCGCAAAATTGCGCGAGTATAAAGTGTAGAAAAGAGAGTGATGCGCAACATAGCGCGAGTGATAAACTGCACAAAACAGTGCGACACGCAAAATAGCGCTACTGATAAATTGCACAAAAGAGTGCAATGCGCAAAATAGCGAGAGTGTAAACTGCACAAAACATTGCGAGGTGCAAAATAGCACGAGTGATAAACTGCACAAAACAGTGCGACGCGCAAAATAGTGCGAGTGTAAACTGCGCAAAACAGTGCGATGCGCAAAATAGAGCGAGTGTAAACTGCGCAAAACAGTGCGACGCGCAAACTAGCGCGAGTTATAAATTGCACAAAAGAGTGCGATGCGCAAAATAGTGCGAGTGTAAACTGCACAAAACATTGCGAGGCGCAAAATAGCGCGAGTGATAAACTGCACAATACAGTGCGACGCGCAAAATAGCGCGAGTGTAAACTTCGCAAAATAGTGCGACGGGAAAAATAGCGCGATTGTAAACTGCGCAAAACAGTGCGACGCGCAAAATAGCGCGATTGTAAACTGCGCAAAACAGTGCGACGCGCAAAATAGCGCGATTGTAAACTGCACAAAACATTGCGAGGCGCAAAATAGCGCGAGTGATAAACTGCACAAAATAGTGCGTGGCGCAAAATAGCGCGAGTGTAAACTGCGCAAAATAGTGCGACGGGCAAAATAGCGCGATTGTAAACTGCGCAAAACAGTGCGACGCGCAAAATAGTGCGATTGTAAACTGCGCAAAAGAGTGCGACGCGTAAAATAGCGCGATTGTAAACTGCGCAAAACAGTGCGACGCGCAAAATAGCGCCATTGTAAACTGCGCAAAACAGTGAGACGCGCAAAATAGCGCGATTGTAAACTGCGCAAAACAGTGCGACGCGCAAAATAGTCCCAGTGATGAAGTGCACAGAAGTGTGCGATGCGCAACATAGCACAAGTGATAAACTACACAAAACAGTACGAGGGGCAAAACAGCGCGAGTGTAAACTGCGTAAAACAGTGCGACGCGAAAAATAGCGCGAGTTATAAAGTGCACAAAAGAGTGTGATGCGCAACATAGCGCGAGTGATAAACTGCACAAAACAGTACGACGCGCAAAATAGCGCGAGTGATAAACTGCACAAAACAGTGCGACTCGCAAAATAGCGCGAGTGTAAACTGCGCAAAACAGTGCGACGGGCAAAATATCGCGATTGTAAATTGCGCAAAACAGTGCGACGCGCAAAATAGCGCGATTGTAAGCTGCGCAAAATAGCGTGAGTGATAAAGTGCACAAAAGAGTGCATTGCGCAACATAGCGCGAGTGATAAACTGCACAAAACAGTACGAGGCGCAAAATAGCGCGAGTGATAAACTGCACAAAACCGTGCGATGCGCAAAATAGCGCGAGTGTAAACTACGCAAAACAGTGCGACGCGCAAAATAACGTGAGTGTAAACAGCGCAAAAGAGTGCGAGGCGCAAAATAGCGCGAGTGTAAACTGTGCAAAACAGTGCGACGCGCAAAATAGCGCGAGTGTAAACAGCGCAAAACAGTGCGACGCGCAAAATAACACGATTGTAGACTGCGCAAAACAATGCGACGCGCAAAATAACGCGAGTGATAAAGTGCGCAAAAGAGTGCGATGCGCAAAATAACGCGAGTGTAAACTGCACAAAACATTGCGAGGCGCAAAATAGCGCGAGTGATAAACTGCACAAAACAGTGTGACGCGCAAAATAGCGTGAGTGTAAACTGTGCAAAACAGTCCGACGGGCAAAATAGCGCGATTGTAAACTGCGCCAAACAGTGCGACGCGCAAAATAGCGCGAGTGATAAAGTGCACAAAAGAGTGCGATGCGCAACAGAGCGCGAGTGATAAACTGCACAAAACAGTACGAGGCGCAAAATAGCGCGAGTGATAAACTTCGCAAAACAGTGCAACGCGCAAAGTAGCATGAGTGTAAACAGCACAAAACAGTGCGAGGCGCAAAATAGCGCGAGTGTAAACTGCGCAAAACAGTGCGACGCGCAAAATAGCGCGGGTGATAAATTGCACAAAAGAGTGCGACGCGCAAAATAGCGCGAGTGATATATTGCACATAAGAGTGCGATGCGCAAAATAGTGTGAGTGTAAACTGCACAAATCATTGCGTCGCGCAAAATAGCACGAGTGTAAACTGCGCAAAACAATGCGACGCGCAAAATAGTGCGAGTGTAAACTGCGCAAAACTGTGCGACACACAAAATAGCGTGAGTGTAAACAGCGCAAAATAGTGCGAGGCGCAAAATAGCGGGAGTCATAAATTGCACAAAAGAGTGCGATGCGCAAAATAGCGTGAGTGTAAAATGCGCAAAACATTGCGATGCGCAAAATAGCGCGAGTGTAGACTGCGCAAAACAGTACGATGCGCAAAATAGCGCGAGTGTAAACTGCGCAAAACAGTGCGACGCGCAAAATAGCGCGAGTGTAAACAGCGCAAAACAGTGCGACGCGCAAAATAGCGCGAGTGTAAACTGCGCAAAACAGTGCGACGCGCAAAATAGCACGATTGTAAACTGCGCAAAACAGTGCGACGCCCAAAATTGCGCGAGTATAAAGTGTAGACAAGAGTGCGATGCGCAACATAGCGTGAGTGATAAACTGCCCAAAACAGTACGAGCCGCAAAATAGCGCGAGTGATAAACTGCACAAAACAGTGCGACACGCAAAATAGCACGAGTGATAAATTGCACAAAAGTGTCCAATGCGCAAAATAACGAGAGTGTAAACTGGAAAAAACATTGCGAGGTGCAAAATAGTGCGAGTGATAAAGTGCACAAAACAGTGCGACGCGCAAAATAGCACGAGTGTAAACTGCGCAAGATAGTGCGATGCGCAAAATATCGCGAGTGTAAACTGCGCAAAATAGTGCGACGCGCAAAGTAGCGCGACTGATAAATTCCACAAAAGAGTGCGATGCGCAAAATAGCGCGAGTGTAAACTGCACAAAACATTGCGAGGCGCAAAATAGTGCGAGTGATAAACTGCACAAAACGGTGCGACGCGCAAAATAGCGTGAGTGGAAACTGCGCAAAATAGTGCGACGGGCAAAAATAGCGCGATTGTAAACTGCGCAAAACAGTGCGACGCGCAAAATAGCGCGATTGTAAACTGCGCAAAACAGTGCGACGCGCGGAATAGCGCGAGTGGTAAAGTGCACAGAAGAGTTCGATGCGCAACATAGCGCGAGTGACAAACTGCACAAAACAGTACGAGCCGCAAAATAGCGCGAGTGTAAACTGCGCAAAACAGTGCGACGCGCAAAGTAGCGCGAGTGTAAACAGCGCAAAACAGTGCGAGGCGCAAAACAGCGCGAGTGTAAACAGCGCAAAACAGTGCGAGGCGCAAAACAGCGCGACTGTAAACTGCGCAAAACAGTGCGACGCGCAAAATAGCGCGAGTGTAAACTGCAGAAAATAGTGCAACGCGAAAAATAGTGCGATAATAAAAACTGCGCAAAACAGTGCGACGCGCAAAATAGCGCGAGTGATAAAGTGCACAGAAGAGTGCGATGCGCAACATAGCACGAGTGATAAGCTGCACAAAACAGTACGAGGCGCAAAGTAGCGCGATTGATAAACTACACAAAACAGTGCGACGCGCAAAATAGCGCGAGTGTAAACTGCGCAAAACAGCGCGACGCGCAAAATAGCGCGAGTGTAAACTGCGCAAAACAGTGCGACACGCAAAATATCGCGATTGTAGACTGCGCAAAACAGTGCGACGCGCAAAATTGCGCGAGTGATAAAGTGCACAAAAGGGTGCGATGCGCAACATAGCGCGAGTGATAAACAGCACAAAATAGTACGGGGCGCAAAATAGCGCGAGTGATAAACTGCACAAAACAGTGGGACAAGCAAAATAACGCGAGTGTAAACTGCGCAAAACAGTGCGACGCGCAAAATAGCACGAGTGTAAACAGCGTAAAACAATGCGAGGCGCAAAATAGCGCGAGTGTAAACTGCGCAAAAGAGTCCGACGTGCAAAATAGCACGATTGTAAACTGCGCAGAACAGTGTGACGCGCAAAGTAGCGCGAGTGATAAAGTGCATAGAAGAGTGCGATGCGCAACATAGCGCGAGTGATAAACTGCACAAAACAGTACGAGGCCCAAAATAGCGCGAGTGTAACCTGCGCAAAACAGTGCGACGCGCAAAATAGCGCGAGTGATAAAGTGCACAAAAGAGTGCGACGCGCAAAATAGCGTGAGTGTAAACTGCGCAAAACAGTGCTACGCACAAAATAGCGCGTGTGTAAACAGCGCAAAACAGTGCGAGGCGCAAAACAGCGCGAGTGATAAACTGCGCAAAACAGTGCGACGCGCAAAAGAGCGCGAGTGTAAACTGCATAAAACAGTGCGACGCCCAAAGTAGCGCTAGTGTAAACAGCGCAAAACAGTGCGAGGCGCAAAATAGCGCGAGTGTAAACTGCGCAAAACAGTGCGACGCGCAAAGTAGCGCGAGTGTAAATAGCGCAAAACAGTGTGAGGCGCAAACTAGCGAGTGTAAACTGCGCAAAACAGTGCGATGCGCAAAATAGCGCGAGTGATAAAGTGCACAGAAGAGTGCGATGCGCAACATAGCGAGAGTGATAAACTGCACAAAACAGTACGAGGCACAAAATAGCGCGACTGATAAACTGCAGAAAACAGTGCGACGCGCAAAATAGCGCGAGTGATAAACTGCACAAAACAGTGCGACGCGCAAAATAGCGCGAGTGTAAACTGCGCAAAACAGTGCGACGGGCAAAATAGCGCGATTGTAAACTGCGTAAAATAGTGCGACGCGCAAAATAGCGCGATTGTAAACTGCGCAAAACAGTTCGAGCAAAATAGCGCGAGTGATAAATTGCGCAAAAGAGTGCGATGCGCAAAATAGCGCGAGTGTAAACTGCGCAAAACAATGCGACGCGGAAAATAGCGCGAGTGATAAAGTGCACAAAAGAGTGCGATGCGCAAAATAGCGCGAGTGATAAACTGCACAAAACAGTATGAGGCGCAAAATAGCGCGACAGATAAACTGCAGAAAACAGTGCGACGCGCAAACTAGCGCGAGTGATAAACTGCACAAAACAATGCGACGCGGAAAATAATGCGAGTGTAAACAGTGCAAAACAGTGCGAGGCGCAAAACAGCGCGAGTGATAAACTGCACAAAACAGTGCGACGCGCAAAATAGTGCGAGTGCAAACTGCGCAAAACAATGCGACGCGGAGAATAATGCGAGTATAAACAGTGCAAAACAGTGCGAGGCGCAAAACAACGCGACTGATAAACTGCACAAAACAGTGCGACGCGCAAAATAGCGCGAGTGTAAACTGCGCAAAACAATGCGACGCGCAAAATTGGGCGAGTGATAAAGTGCACAAAAGAGTGCGATGCGCAACATAGCGCGAGTGATAAACTGTACAAAACAGTACGAGGCGCAAAATAGCGCGAGTGATAAACTGGAGAAAACAGTGCGACGTGCAAAATAGCGCGAGAGATAAACTGCAGAAAATAGTGCCACGCGCAAAATAGCGCCAGTGTAAACTGCACAAAACAGTGCAACGCGCAAAATAGCGCGAGTGTAAACTGTGCAAAACAGTGCGACGGGCAAAATAGCGCGATTGTAAACTGCGCAAAACAGTGCGACGCGCAAAATAGCGCGAGTGATAAAGTGCACAAAAGAGTGCGATGCGCAACATAGCGCGAGTGATAAACTGCACAAAACAGTACGAGGCGTAAAATAGCGCGAGTGATAAACTGCACAAAATAGTGGGACGTGCAAAATGGCGCGAGTGTAAACTGCGCAAAAAAGTGCGACGCGCAAAATAGCGCGAGTGTAAATAGCCCAAAACAGTTCGACGCGCAAAATAGCGCGAGTGATAAATTGCGCAAAAGAGTGCGATGCGCAAAATAGCGCAAGTGTAAAATGCATAAAACACTGTGACGCGCAAAATAGCGCTAGTGTAAACTGCGCAAAACAGTGCGACGCGCAAAATAGCGCGAGTGTAAACAGCGCAAAACAGTGCGAGGCGCAAAACAGCGCGAGTGTAAACTGCACAGAACAGTGCAACGCGCAAAATAGTGCGAGTGTAAACTGCGCAAAATAGTGCGATGCGCAAAATAGCGCGATTGTAGACTGCGCCAAACAAACATAGCCCGAGTGATAAACTGCACAAAATAGTACGAGGCGCAAAATAGTGCGAGTGATAAACTGCACAAAATAGTGCGACGCGCAAAACAGCGCGAGTGTAAACTGCGCAAAACAGTGCGACGTGCAAAATAGCGCTGTAAACTGCGCAAAACCGTGCGACCCGCAAAATAGCGCGATTGTAAACTGCGCAAAACAGTGCGACGCGCAAAATATCGCGAGTGATAGAGTGCACAAAAGAGTGCGATGCGCAACATAGCATGAGTGATAAACTGCACAAAACAGTACGAGGCGCAAAATAGCGCGAGTGATAAACTGCACAAAACAGTGGGACGCGCAAAATAACGCTAGTGTAAACTGCACAAAATAGTGCGACGCGCAAATTAGCACGAGTGTAAACATCGCAAAACAGTGCGAGGCGCAAAATAGCGCGAGTGTCAACTGCGCAAAACAGTGCGACGCACAAAATAACACGATTGTAAACTGTGCAAAACAGTGCGACGCGCAAAGTAGCGCGAGTGATAAAGTGCACAGAAGAGTGCGATGCGCAACATAACGCGAGTGATAAACTTCACACAACAGTACGAGGCGCAAAATAGCGCGAGTGATAAACTGCACAGAACAGTGCGACGCGCAAAATAGCGCGAGTGTAAACTGCGCAAAACAGTGCGACGCGCAAAATAGTGCGATTGTAAACTGCGCAAAACAGTGCGACGCGCAAAATTGCGTGAGTGATAAAGTGCACAAAAGAGTGCGATGCGCAGCATAGCACGAGTGATAAACTGCACAAAACAGTGCGACGCGCAAAATAGCACCAGCGATAAACTGCACAAAACAGTGCGACGCGCAAAATATCGCGAGTGTAAACTGCGCAAAACAGTGCGACGCGCATAATAGCGCGAGTGATAAACTGCACAAGACAGTGCGACGCGCAAAATAGCGCGAGTGTAAACTGCGCAAAACAGTGCGACGGGCAAAATAGCGCGATTGTAAACTGCGCAAAACAGTGCGACGCGCAAAATAGCGCGATTGTAAACTGCGCAAAACAGTGCGACGCGCAAAATAACGCGAGTGATAAAGTGCACAGAAGAGTGCGATGCGCAACATAGCGCGAGTGATAAACTGCACAAAACAGTACGAGGCGTAAAATAGCGGGAGTGATAAACTACACAAAACAGTGGGACGCGCAAAATGGCGCGAGTGTAAACTGCGCAAAACAGTGCGACGCGCAAAATAGCGCGAGTGTAAACTGCGCAAAACAGTGCGACGCGCAAAATAACGCGAGTGATAAAGTGCACAAAAGTGTGCGATGAGCAAAATAGCGTGAATGTAAACTGCAGAAAACAGTGCGACGCGAAAAATAGCGCAAGTGTAAACTGCGCAAAACAGTTCGAGGCGCAAAATCGCCCGAGTGCAAACTGCGCAAAACAGTGCGACGCGCAAAATAGCGCGAGTGTAAACTGCGTAAAACAGTGCGACGCCCGAAGTAGCACTAGTGTAAACAGCGCAAAACAGTGCGAGGCGCAAAATAGCGCGAGTGTAAACAGCGCAAAATAGTGCGACGCGCAAAGTAGCGCGAGTGTAAATAGCGCAAAACAGTGCGAGGCGCAAACTAGCGCGAGTGTAAACTGCGCAAAACAGTGCGACGCGCAAAGTAGCGCGAGTGTAAATAGTGCAAAACAGTGCTAGGCGCAAAATAGCGCGAGTGTAAACTGCGCAAAATAGTGCCACGCGCAAAGTAGCGCGAGTGTAAATAGCGCAAAACAGTGCGACGCGCAAAATAGCACGAGTGATAAACTGCACAAAACAGTACGAGGCGCAAAATAGCGCGACTGATAAACTGCAAAAAACAGTGCGACGCGCAAAATAGCGCGAGTGATAAACTGCACAAAACAGTGCGACGCCCAAAATAGCGAGAGTGTAAACTGCGCAAAGCAGTGCGACGGGCAAAATAGCGCGAGTGTAAACTGTGCAAAACAGTGCGACAGGCAAAATAGCGCGATTGTAAACTGTGCAAAACAGTGCGACGCACAAAATAGCGCGATTGTAAACTGCGCAAAACAGTGCGACGCGCAAAATAGCGCGAGTGATAAAGTGCACAAAAGAGTGCGATGCGCAACATAGCGCGAGTGATAAACTGCACAAAACAGTACGAGGCGTAAAATAGCGCGAGTGATAAACTGCACAAAACAGTGGGACGTGCAAAATGGCGCGAGTGTAAACTGCGCAAAAAAGTGCAACGCGCAAAATAGCGCGAGTGTAAATAGCCCAAAACAGTTCGACGCGCAAAATAGCGCGAGTGATAAATTGCGCAAAAGAGTGCGATGCGCAAAATAGCGCAAGTGTAAAATGCATAAAACACTGTGACGCGCAAAATAGCGCTAGTGTAAACTGCGCAAAACAGTGCGACGCGCAAAATAGCGCGAGTGTAAACAGCGCAAAACAGTGCGAGGCGCAAAACAGCGCGAGTGATAAACTGCACAGAACAGTGCAACGCGCAAAATAGTGCGAGTGTAAACTGCGCAAAATAGTGCGATGCGCAAAATAGCGCGATTGTAGACTGCGCCAAACAAACATAGCCCGAGTGATAAACTGCACAAAATAGTACGAGGCGCAAAATAGTGCGAGTGATAAACTGCACAAAATAGTGCGACGCGCAAAACAGCGCGAGTGTAAACTGCGCAAAACAGTGCGACGTGCAAAATAGCGCCAGTGTAAACTGCGCAAAACCGTGCGACCCGCAAAATAGCGCGATTGTAAACTGCGCAAAACAGTGCGACGCGCAAAATATCGCGAGTGATAGAGTGCACAAAAGAGTGCGATGCGCAACATAGCATGAGTGATAAACTGCACAAAACAGTACGAGGCGCAAAATAGCGCGAGTGATAAACTGCACAAAACAGTGGGACGCGCAAAATAACGCTAGTGTAAACTGCACAAAATAGTGCGACGCGCAAATTAGCACGAGTGTAAACATCGCAAAACAGTGCGAGGCGCAAAATAGCGCGAGTGTCAACTGCGCAAAACAGTGCGACGCACAAAATAACACGATTGTAAACTGTGCAAAACAGTGCGACGCGCAAAGTAGCGCGAGTGATAAACTGCACAGAACAGTGCGACGCGCAAAATAGCGCGAGTGTAAACTGCGCAAAACAGTGCGACGCGCAAAATAGCGCGAGTGATAAACTGCACAGAACAGTGCGACGCGCAAAATAGCGCGAGTGTAAACTGCGCAAAACAGTGCGACGCGCAAAATAGTGCGATTGTAAACTGCGCAAAACAGTGCGACGCGCAAAATTGCGTGAGTGATAAAGTGCACAAAAGAGTGCGATGCGCAGCATAGCACGAGTGATAAACTGCACAAAACAGTGCGACGCGCAAAATAGCACCAGCGATAAACTGCACAAAACAGTGCGACGCGCAAAATATCGCGAGTGTAAACTGCGCAAAACAGTGCGACGCGCATAATAGCGCGAGTGATAAACTGCACAAAACAGTGCGACGCGCAAAATAGCGCGAGTGTAAACTGCGCAAAACAGTGCGACGGGCAAAATAGCGCGATTGTAAACTGCGCAAAACAGTGCGACGCGCAAAATAGCGCGATTGTAAACTGCGCAAAACAGTGCGACGCGCAAAATAACGCGAGTGATAAAGTGCACAGAAGAGTGCGATGCGCAACATAGCGCGAGTGATAAACTGCACAAAACAGTACGAGGCGTAAAATAGCAGGAGTGATAAACTACACAAAACAGTGGGACGCGCAAAATGGCGCGAGTGTAAACTGCGCAAAACAGTGCGACGCGCAAAATAGCGCGAGTGTAAACTGCGCAAAACAGTGCGACGCGCAAAATAACGCGAGTGATAAAGTGCACAAAAGAGTGCGACGCGCAAAATAGCGTGAATGTAAACTGCAGAAAACAGTGCGACGCGAAAAATAGCGCGAGTGTAAACTGCGCAAAACAGTTCGAGGCGCAAAATCGCCCGAGTGTAAACTGCGCAAAACAGTGCGACGCGCAAAATAGCGCGAGTGTAAACTGCGTAAAACAGTGCGACGCCCGAAGTAGCACTAGTGTAAACAGCGCAAAACAGTGCGAGGCGCAAAATAGCGCGAGTGTAAACTGCGCAAAATAGTGCGACGCGCAAAGTAGCGCGAGTGTAAATAACGCAAAACAGTGCGAGGCGCAAACTAGCGCGAGTGTAAACTGCGCAAAACAGTGCGACGCGCAAAGTAGCGCGACTGTAAATAGTGCAAAACAGTGCTAGGCGCAAAATAGCGCGAGTGTAAACTGCGCAAAATAGTGCCACGCGCAAAGTAGCGCGAGTGTAAAAAGCGCAAAACAGTGCGACGCGCAAAATAGCACGAGTGATAAACTGCACAAAACAGTACGAGGCGCAAAATAGCGCGACTGATAAACTGCAAAAAACAGTGCGACACGCAAAATAGCGCAAGTGATAAACTGCACAAAACAGTGCGACGCCCAAAATAGCGAGAGTGTAAACTGCGCAAAACAGTGCGACGGGCAAAATAGCGCGAGTGTAAACTGTGCAAAACAGTGCGACGGGCAAAATAGCGCGATTGTAAACTGCGCAAAACAGTGCGACGCACAAAATAGCGTGATTGTAAACTGCGCAAAACAGTGCAACGCGCAAAATAGCGCGAGTGATAAAGTGCACAGAAGAGTGCGATGCGCAACATAGCGCGAGTGATAAACTGCACAAAACAGTACGACGCGTAAAATAGCGCGAGTGATAAACTGGAGAAAAAAGTGCGACACGCAAAATGGCGCGAGTGTAAACTGGAGAAAACTGTTCGACGCGCAAAATAGCGCGAGTGATAAATTGCGCAAAAGAGTGCGATGCGCAAAATAGCGCGAGTGTAAAATGCACAAAACACCGCGACGCGAAAATAGCGCTAGTGTAAACTGCGCAAAACAGTGCGACGCGCAAAATAGCGCGAGTGTAAACAGCGCAAAACAGTGCGAGGCGCAAAACAGCGCGAGTGATAAACTGCACAGAACAGTGCGACGCGCAAGATAGCGCGAGTGTAAGCTGCGCAAAACAGTGCGATGCGCAAAATAGCGCGATTGTAGACTGCGCCAAACAGTGCGACGCGCAAAATTGCGCGAGTCATAAAGTGCACAAAAGAGTGCGATGTGCAACATAGCCCGAGTGATAAACTGCACAAAATAGTACGAGGCGCGAAATAGTGCGAGTGATAAACTGCCAAAAACAGTGCGACGCGCAAAATAGCGCGAGTGTAAACAGCGCAAAACAGTGCGACGTGCAAAATAGCGCCAGTGTAAACTGCGCAAAACCGTGCGACCCGCAAAATTGCGCGATTGTAAACTGCGAAAAACAGTGCGACGCGCAAAATATCGTGAGTGATAGAGTGCACAAAAGAGTGCGATGCGCAACATAGCGTGAGTGATAAACTGCACAAAACAGTACGAGGCGCAAAATAGCGCGAGTGATAAGCTGCACAAAATAGTGGGACGCGCAAAATAACGCTAATGTAAACTGCACAAAATAGTGCGACGCGCAAATTAGCACGAGTGTAAACATCGCAAAACAGTGCGAGGCGCAAAATAGCGCGAGGGTAAACTGCGCAAAACAGTGCGACGCGCAAAATAACACGATTGTAAACTACGCAAAACAGTGCGACGCGCAAAGTAGCGCGAGTGATAAAGTGCACAGAAGAGTGCGATGCGCAACATAACGCGAGTGATAAACTGCACACAACAGTACAAGGCGCAAAATAGCGCGAGTGATAAACTGCACAAAACATTGCGACGCGCAAAATAGCGCGAGTGTAAACTGCGCAAAACAGTGCGACGCGCAAAATAGCGCGATTGTAAACTGCGCAAAACAGTGCGACGTGCAAAATTGCGCGAGCGATAAAGTGCACAAAAGAGTGCGATGCGCAGCATAGCACGAGTGATAAACTGCACAAAATAGTGCGACGCGCAAAATAGCACGAGCGATAAACTGCACAAAACAGTGCGACGCGCAAAATATCGCGAGTGTAAACTACGCAAAATAGTGCGATGCGCAAAATAGCACGAGTGTAAAATGCGCAAAACAGTGCGCTGCGCATAATAGCGCGAGTAATAAATAGCACAAAACAGTGCGACGCGCAAAATAGCGCGAGTGTAAACTGCGCAAAACAGTGCGACGGGCAAAATAGCGCGATTGTAAACTGCGCAAAACAGTGCGACGTGCAAAATAGCGCGATTGTAAACTGCGCAAAATTGCGCGAGTGATAAAGTGCACAGAAGAGTGCGATGCGCAACATAGCGCAAGTGATAAACTGCAGAAAATAGTACGAGGCGTAAAATAGCGGAGTGATAAACTGCACAAAACAGTGGGACGCGCAAAATGGCGCGAGCGTAAACTGCGCAAAACAGTGCGACGCGCAAAATAGCGCGAGTGCAAACTGCGCAAAACAGTGTGACGCGCAAAATAGCGCGAGTGATAAAGTGCACAAAAGAGTGCGACGCGCAAAATAGCGTGAGTGTAAACTGCGCAAAACAGTGCTACGCACAAAATAGCGCGAGTGTAAACAGCATAAAACAGTGCGAGGCGCAAAACAGCGCGAGTGATAAACTGCGCAAAACAGTGCGACGCGCAAAATTGCGCGAGTGTAAACTGCGTAAAACAGTACGACGCCCGAAGTAGCGCTAGTGTAAACAGCGCAAAACAGTGCGAGGCGCAAAATAGCGCGAGTGTAAACTGCGCAAAACAGGGCGACGTGCAAAGTAGCGCGAGTGTAAATAGCGCAAAACAGTGCGAGGCGCAAACTAGCGCGAGTGTAAACTGCGCAAAACAGTGCGACGCGCAAAGTAGCGCGAGTGTAAATAGCGCAAAACAGTGCGAGGCGCAAAATAGCGCGAGTGTAAACTGCGCAAAACAGTGCGACGCGCAAAGTAGCGCGAGTGTAAATAGCGCAAAACAGTGCGAGGCGCAAAATAGCGCGAGTGTAAACTGCGCAAAACAGTGCGACGCGCAAAGTAGCGCGAGTGTAAATAGCGCAAAACAGTACGAGGCACAAAATAGCGCGACTGATAAACTCCAGAAAACAGTGCGACGGGCAAAATAGCGCGAGTTATAAGCTGCACAAAACAGTGCGACGCGCAAAATATCGCGAGTGTAAACTGCGCAAAACAGTGCAACGGCCAAAATAGCGCGAGTGTAAACTGCGCAAAACAGTGCGACGGGCAAAATAGCGCGATTGTAAACTGCGCAAAACAGTGCGACGCGCAATATAGCGCAATTGTAAACTGCGCAAAACAGTGCGACGCGCAAAATAGCGCGAGTGATAAAGTGCACAGAAGAGTGCGATGCGCAACATAGCGCGAGTGATAAACTGCACAAAATAGTACGAGGCGTAAAATAGCGGGAGTGATAAACTGCACAAAACAGTGGGACGCGCAAAATGGCAGGAGTGTAAACTGCGCAAAACAGTGCGACGCGCAAAATAGCGCGAGTGTAAACTGCGCAAAACAGTGCGACGCGCAAAATAGCGTGAATGTAAACTGCAAAAAACAGTGCGACACGAAAAATAGCGCGAGTGTAAACTGCGCAAAACAGTTCGAGGCGCAAAATAGCGCGAGTGTAAACTGGGCAAAACAGTTCGACGCGCATAATAGCGCGAGTGATAAATTGCGCAAAAGAGTGCGATGCGCAAAATAGCGCGAGTGTAAAATGCACAAAACACTGCGACGCGCAAAATAGCCCGAGTGTAAACAGCGCAAAACAAAGCGAGGCGCAAAATAGCGCGAGTGTAAACTGCGCAAAACAGTGCGACGCTCAAAATAGCGCGAGTGATAAAATGCACAAAAGAGTGCGACGCGCAAAATAGCGGGAGTGTAAACTGCGCAAAACAGTGCTACGCACAAAATAGCGCGAGTGTAAACAGCATAAAACAATGCGAGGCGCAAAATAGCGCGAGTGTAAACTGCGCAAAACAGTGCGACGCGCAAAATAGCGTGAATGTAAACTGCAAAAAACAGTGCGACGCGAAAAATAGCGCGAGTGTAAACTGCGCAAAACAGTTCGAGGCGCAAAATAGCGCGAGTGTAAACTGGGCAAAACAGTTCGACGCGCATAATAGCGCGAGTGATAAATTGCGCAAAAGAGTGCGATGCGCAAAATAGCGCGAGTGTAAAATGCCCAAAACATTGCGACGCGCAAAATAGTGCGAGTGTAAACTGCGCAAAACAATGCGACGCGGAAAATTGCGAGAGTGTAAACAGCGCAAAATAGTGCGAGGCGCAAAACAGCGCGAGTGATAAACTGCACAAAACAGTGCGACGCGCAAAATAGCGCGAGTGTAAACTGCGCAAAACAATGCGACGCGCAAAATTGCTCGAGTGATAAAGTGCACAAAAGAGTGCGATGCGCAAAATAGCGCGAGTGATAAACTGCACAAAACAGTACGAGGCGCAAAATAGCGCGACTGATAAACTGCAGAAAACAGTGCGACGCGCAAAATAGCGCGAGTGATAAACTGCACAAAACAGTGCGACGCCCAAAATAGCGCGAGTGTAAACTGCGCAAAACAGTGCGACGGGCAAAATAGCGCGATTGTAAACTGTGTAAAACAGTGCGACGCGCAAAATAGCGCGATTGTAAACTGCGCAAAACAGTTCGAGCAAAATAGCGTGAGTGATAAATTGCTTAAAAGTGTGCGATGCGCAAAATAGCGCGAGTGTAAAATGCCCAAAACATTGCGACGCGCAAAATAGTGCGAGTGTAAACTGCGCAAAACAATACGACGCGGAAAATAGCGTGAGTGCAAACAACGCAAAACAGTGCGAGGCGCAAAACAGCGCGAGTGATAAACTGCACAAAACAGTGCGACGCGCAAAATAGCGCGAGTGTAAACTGCGCAAAACAATGCGACGCGCAAAATTGCGCGAGTGATAAAGTGCACAAAAGAGTGCGATGTGCAACATAGCGCGAGTGATAAACTGCACAAAACAGTACGAGGCGCAAAATAGCGCGAGTGATAAACTGCAGAAAACAGTGCGACGCGCAAAATAGCGAGTGGTAAACTGCAGAAAATAGTGCCACGCGCAAAATAGCGCTAGTGTAAACTGCGCAAAACAGTGCGACGCGCAAAATAGCGCGAGTGTAAACTGTGCAAAACAGTGCGACGGGCAAAATAGCGCGATTGTAAACTGCGCAAAACAGTGCGACGCACAAAATAGCGCGATTGTAAACTGCGCAAAGCAGTGCGACGCGCAAAATAGCGCGAGTGATAAAGTGCATAGAAGAGTGCGATACGCAACATAGCGCGAGTGATAAACTGCACAAAACAGTACGAGGCGTAAAATAGCGCGAGTGATAAACTGGAGAAAACAGTGCGACGCGCAAAATGGCGCGAGTGTAAACTGCGCAAAAAAGTGCAACGCGCAAAATAGCGCGAGTGTAAATAGCGCAAAACAGTTCGACGCGCAAAATAGCGCGAGTGATAAATTGCGCAAAAGAGTGCGATGCGCAAAATAGCGCGAGTGTAAAATGCACAAAACACTACGACGCGCAAAATAGCGCTAGTGTAAACTGCGCAAAACAGTGCGACGCGCAAAATAGCGCGAGTGTAAACTGCGCAAACAGTGCGAGGCGCAAAACAGCGCGAGTGATAAACTGCACAGAACAATGCGACGCGCAAAATAGCGCGAGTGTAAACTGCGCAAAACAGTGCGATGCGCAAAATAGCGCGATTGTAGACTGCGCCAAACAGTGCGACGCGCAAAATTGCGCGAGTCATAAAGTGCCCAAAAGAGTGCGATGTGCCACATAGCCCGAGTGATAAACTGCACAAAACAGTACGAGGCGCAAAATAGTGCGAGTGATAAACTGCACAAAACAATGCGACGCGGAAAATAGCGCGAGTGTAAACAGCGCAAAACAGTGCGAGGCGCAAAACAGCGTGAGTGACAAACTGCACAAAACAGTGCGACGCGCAAAATAACGCGAGTGTAAACTGCGCAAAACAATGCGACGTGCAAAATTGCGCGAGTGATAAAGTGCACAAAAGAGTGCGATGCGCAACATAGCGCGAGTAATAAACTGCACAAAACAGTACGAGGCGCAAAATAGCGCGAGTGATAAACTGGAGAAAACAGTGTGACGTGCAAAATAGCGCGAGAGATAAACTGCAGAAAATAGTGCCACGCGCAAAATAGCGCCAGTGTAAACTGCGCAAAACAGTGCGACGCGCAAAATAGCCCGAGTGGAAACTGTGCAAAACAGTGCGACGGGCAAAATAGCGCGATTATAAACTGCGAAAAACAGTGCGACGCGCAAAGTAGCGCGAGTGATAAAGTGCACAAAAGAGTGCGATGCGCAACATAGCGCGAGTGATAAACTGCACAAAACAGTCTGAGGCGTAAAATAGCGCGAGTGATAAACTGCACAAAACAGTGGGACGCGCAAAATGGCGCGAGTGTAAACTGCGCAAAAAAGTGCGACGCGCAAAATAGCGCGAGTGTAAATAGCCCAAAACAGTTCGACGCACAAAACAGCGCAACGCGTAAATTGCGCAAAAGAGTGAGATGCGCAAAATAGCGCAAGTGTAAAATGCACAAAACACTGCGACGCGCAAAATAGCGGTAGTGTAAACTGCGCAAAACAGTGCGACGCGCAAAATAGCGCGAGTGTAAACAGCGCAAAACAGTGCGAGGCGCAAAACAGCGCGAGTGATAAACTGCACAGAACAGTGCGACGCGCAAAATAGCGTGAGTGTAAACTGCATAAAACAGTGCGATGCGCAAAATAGCGCGATTGTAGACTGCGCCAAACAGTGTGACGCGCAAAATTGCGCGAGTCATAAAGTGCACAAAAGAGTGCGATGTGCAACATAGCCCGAGTGATAAACTGCACAAAACAGTACGAGGCGCAAAATAGTGGAAGTGATAAACTGCACAAAACAGTGCGACGCGCAAAATAGCGCGAGTGTAAACTGCGCAAAATAGTGCGACGTGCAAAATAGCGCCAGTGTAAACTGCGCAAAACCGTGCGACCCGCAAAATAGCGCGATTGTAAACTGCGCAAAACAGTGCGACACGCGAAATATCGCGAGTGATAGAGTGCACAAAAGAGTGCGATGCGCAACATAGCGTGAGTGATAAACTGCACAAAACAGTACGAGGCACAAAATAGCGCGAGTGATAAACTTCACAAAACAGTGGGCAACGCAAAATAACGCTAGTGTAAACTGCACAAAATAGTGCGACGCGAAAATTAGCACGAGTGTAAACATCGCAAAACAGTGCGAGGCGCAAAATAGCGCGAGTGTAAACTGCGCAAAACAGTGCGACGCGCAAAATAACACGATTGTAAACTGCGCAAAACAGTGCGACGCGCAAAGTAGCGGGAGTGATAAAGTGCACAGAAGAGTGCGATGCGCAACATAACGCGAGTGATAAATTGCACACAACAGTACGTGGCGCAAAATAGCGCAAGTGATAAACTGCACAAAACAGTGCGACGCGCAAAATAGCGCGAGTGTAAACTGCGCAAAACAGTGCGACGCGCAAAATAGCGCGATTACAAACTGCGCAAAACAGTGCGACGCGCAAAATAGCGCAAGTGTAAACTGCGCAAAACAGTGCGACGCACAAAATAGCGCGAGTGATAAATTGCACAAAAGAGTGCGACGCGCAAAATAGCGTGAATGTAAACTGCAGAAAACAGTGCGACGCGAAAAATAGCGCGAGTGTAAACTGCGCAAAACATTTCGAGGCGCAAAATAGCGCGAGTGTAAACTGGGCAAAACAGTTCGACGCGCAAAATAGCGCGAGTGATAAATTGCCTAAAAGAGTGCGATGCGCAAAATAGCGCGAGTGTAAAATGCACAAAACACTGCGACGCGCAAAATAGCCCGAGTGTAAACAGCGCAAAACAAAGCGAGGCGCAAAATAGCGCGACTGTAAACTGCGCAAAACAGTGCGACGCACAAAGTAGCGCGAGTGATAAAGTGCACAAAAGAGTGCGACGCGCAAAATAGCGTGAGTGTAAACTGCGCAAAACAGTGCTACGCACAAAATAGCGCGAGTGTAAACAGCATAAAACAGTGCGAGGCGCAAAACAGCGCGAGTGATAAACTGCGCAAAACAGTGCGACGCGCAAAATAGCGCGAGTGTAAACTGTGCAAAACAGTGCGACGGGCAAAATAGCGCGATTGTAAACTGCGCAAAACAGTGCGACGCGCAAAATAGCGCGATTGTAAACTGCGCAAAACAGTCCGATGCGCCAAATAGCGCGAGTGATAAAGTGCACAGAAGAGTGCGATGCGCAACATAGCGCGAGTGATAAACTGCGCAAAACAGTGCGACGCGCAAAATAGCGCGAGTGTAAACTGCGCAAAACAGTGCGACGGGCAAAATAGCGCGATTGTAAACTGCGCAAAACAGTGCGACGCGCAAAATAGCGCGATTGTAAACTGCGCAAAACAGTGCGATGCGCCAAATAGCACGAGTGATAAAGTGCACAGAAGAGTGCGATGCGCAACATAGCGCGAGTGATAAACTGCCCAAAACAGTACGAGGCGTAAAATAGTGGGAGTGTAAACTGCGCAAAACAGTGCGACACGCAAAGTAGCGCGAGTGTAAATAGCGCAAAACAGTGCGAGGCGCAAACTAGCGCGAGTGTAAACTGTGCAAAATAGTGCGACGCGCAAAGTAGCGCAAGTGTAAATAGTGCAAAACAGTGCGAGGCGCAAAATAGCGCGAGTGTAAACTGCGCAAAACAGTGCGACGCACAAAGTAGCGCGAGTGTAAATAGCGCAAAACAGTGCGACGCGCAAAATAGCGCGAGTGATAAACTACACAAAACAGTACGAGGCGCAAAATAGCGCGACTGCTAAACTACAGAAAACAGTGCGACGCGCAAAATAGCGCGAGCGATAAACTGCACAAAACAGTGCGACACCCAAAATAGCGCGAGTGTAAACTGCGCAAAACAGTGCGACGGGCAAAATAGCGCGATTGTAAGCTGCGTAAAACAGTGCGACGCGCAAAATAGCGCGATTGTAAACTGCGCAAAACAGTTCGAGCAAAATAGCGCGAGTGATAAATTGCGCAAAAGTGTGCGATGCGCAAAATAGCGCGAGTGTAAAATGCCCAAAACATTGCGACGCGCAAAATAGTGCGCGTGTAAACTGCGCAAAATAGTGCGAGGCGCAAAACAGCGCGAGTGATAAACTGCACAAAACAGTGCGACGCGCAAAATAGCGCGAGTGTAAACTGCGCAAAACAATGCGACGCGCAAAATTGCGCGAGTGATAAAGTGCACAAAAGAGTGCGATGCTGTAGACACCCCATTTTTGACTGACCCTAAGACTTGGGCGCTTTCTTTTGATTACTCAATGATGACAATTAGATTGTGTTTCTCACAGAATTCTCAGTAAAAGAGATGGAATTTAAACTTTAATCCCAACCTTCACCATTTTGGCCAAATTATTTTAAAATATTGAATATTTCATTAATTTAATATTTTTGTAATTTTCATAATTTTATGTGTTTGTTCATATTTTTGGTGTATTTATATAAAAGAAAATAATAAAACAATTATATTATGTGTTTAAAATTATTATATTATATATTTGGTATTTTATATAAAATTATATTAATATATTATATGTTTAGTATTTTAGTATAAATTATATATTTTATATATTATATTATATATATATTATATTATATTATATATTATAAAATAAAAATAATAAAAAAATTAAAAGTTGAGTCGGCGGTGCCGACCTCAACCAAACGCATTACATAATATATAATATTATATTATATTATTATATTATTATTATTATATTATTATATTATATTATTATTATATTCTATGATTATGCCTATATAAGGCATTGAATGGCGGAGGATTCTGGGGGGAAGGGGACGGAGCAGAGAGGAGAAATTTTGAGAGGAAGGGATTTTGGGAGAGGAAGGGCTCAGTAAGTTTGAGAGGGAATTCTTTAGGGAGAGAGGGAAAATAAAATATTTTTTTTAATATTTTTATTTCTATTTCATCAATGCACCATTCAAAAATCAACCACTAAAGTTATAATTTCAAATTTTGGATTGAGAATTGAGAAACACATTTCACAGACTTGAGAGTAGTCAAAAGAAAGTTTGTGACTCAGAAAATTCATCATTTCCCAAAAGGTGAATTTTCGTAAATTTTCATTTAATTCAAAAATGTGATATAATTTGTGTAAATATTTTATTTCCTTCGTTGTATAACTTTTTTTTTTTATTATCGCTTTAATGGATGGCTGCACCACTGCACCACCTACATATCTGCTGTAATTTAAATATTGTATATAAATGTTGTCATTTATTACTTTAAATAAATATCCCGGCGGTGAATAGTAACCTCCGGCGGTGAATAGCACCTCCGCGGTGAATAGTAACCCCAACGGTGAATAGTACCTAATTTGTTTCAATACTTTATTTACCTCGTTTTAATCGCTTTAATGGGATGGCTGCACCACTGCACCACCTACATATCTGCTGTAATTTAAATATTGTATATAAATTGTTGTCATTTATTACTTTAAATAAATATCCCGGCGGTGAATAGTAACCTCCGGCGGTGAATAGCACCTCCGGCGGTGAATAGTAACCCCAGCGGTGAATAGTACCTAATTTGTTTAAAATACTTTATTTACCTCGTTTTAATCGCTTTAATGGGATGGCTGCACCACTGCACCACCTACATATCTGCTGTAATTTAAATATTGTATATAAATTGTTGTCATTTATTACTTTAAATAAATATCCCGGCGGTGAATAGTAACCTCCGGCGGTGAATAGCACCTCCGGCGGTGAATAGTAACCCCAGCGGTGAATAGTACCTAATTTGTTTAAATATTTACCTCGTTTTGTAACTTTTTTTTATCGCTTTAATAGGATGGCTGCACCACCGCACCAAGTTAAATATTGTATATAAATTGTTGTAAGTTCTTACTTTAAATAATTTATCCCGGCGGTGAATAGTAACCTCCGGCGGTGAATAGTACCTCCGCGGTGAATAGTAACCCCGACTATTTACTTTTGCTCGCTTTATTATATGCTAGTTAGGGGGCTGTTTAATTTATTTCAACGATTTATGTTGTAAATCTCAAGTTTGTTTGTACTAACCAATTAATCAATTTCGCATAATCATCTCTGCAACCTCCCTCCATTCTTTGATTATTTCGATTAAACATAAAGAACCAATATGATTAATTGAATTCGTCGGACGTTATACCGAATTTATTGTGTCAAGGCTTGCCTTACGTCAATTATGTAATAAATTAGACAGCCCCCTTTTATTTATTATTCATTTGGTTTGAACTAATTATTTATTTGGACACTTGGACATTCGAACCCTCCTGCGTGAGGGCACAGTAATTCATTCGGACCCTCCTTCGTGAGGACAAATATGTAATAAGTTGTATGTCTTCCAACCCCCATTCTTTCTCCCTTTTATTTCACTGCTTATGATGGTTAGATTAAGGACATCATGTTTAAATTAGCATTTTCCATGATTTGCATCCATTCGTTACATGCATAAAAGTTCGGCTCATCATATTATTCAAATGTCAAATTCAAACTCTTTACTTGAATACATGCCTATCACATGCCTTGAATTGACTCGCATGCCATGCTAGTAGCCGAGCTTATTACTTGCATATTGTATGTGTTGCATTAGCCATATCGCATTAATTAGGATCATGCATTTTTTCTAACTATTTACTTTCTTTTGACTCGCCTTCGGACATAAGGTAAGTTTTTATGCTTTAGCATATTGCATAAGTGTGATTGTTGTCATATCAAACATACTACCATGAGGCTAACTGCTTATTTGATATACCTGTTTGAATGCCTGTGGATGAAGGCTAATCACTTGAATTGGGATACTTTGATTCATGTATATATGAGATCACCATTTTCAGTGATACATATTCAAAACATTTTTTTTTCAAAACAAACATGGAATCAAACATTCCCACTTTTTGTGAACTTAGTCTATACTTGTATGTTACATATAGAACAAAACATATACTGTACATAAAAACCACATCATGATTAGTAGAGGCCGATCTTTGATCGGGTGAGTGGGGTGTTCAATTATTGACCTTCCCCTCTCATACCTAAGTTCCCGAACCAAGACACTTTGGTAACGACGGACTAATGGCCTTTGGCACGAGTCATGGGTTTCCTAAATTTCCCAAAATAAATATTTAGGTGGCGACTCTGAAATCTGGCAAAGCAGTCCATTTTTGGCATTTGATTCAAACATCGATTTTCCAAAAACAATTGCCGGATTTGGACTCTTTTTGTGTTTCCACTGTTTCACATTGCACTTGTGAAATCAGATTCAGAACCAACACACAAGTGGAGTCCGAACTGTAAGGGCTATTTCATTCTTCCGAAAGGGGGCGCGAAAAGCCGAGCTACAGTTTTGGCGACTCTGCTGGGGATTTAGAGAACTTGACTTGAACTTCATGATGTGAATTCTTATCTACATTTATATGTTCTTTGCATTGCATTTGCATTGGTGCGCCTAAGTCCCTGTGTTTGCCATCTGTTATTCCTGGACGGTTTGCCGGAGGCTTGCCTACAAAGCTTGCCAAAAGGCTGACCGGTCATGGCTCTGTCAAGTTGGGAACACAACCCTTGGATCTGGATTACCGCTGTACCGCTTGATCCTCCTTTCACTTTTCGGTGTTAGGTGTGAGAGGTATATTAGGTAGTCTTGCTGAGGTACCCTTTGTGACTATTTGACCTAATGCATATAGTACGCCATAGTGACTATTTCAACTTAGGACAGGATGCCACCCATTTGTAGGATGTTGTGAAGCCGCTTGTTTGAGTAGTGAACCCTAGATCATTTCAAAAGATAGGACAGGATAACCCTACCCTCCATAGGGGTGTTTGTTATCTTTCCTGCTATGTGTTATGTGCAATGTATCGGATCTATACAGGGGTTCTCAAATTCGAATGAGTGGTTCAGGTTGTTCAATTTAGCATCATTACTTCAAAAACAAAAACAAAAAAAAAATAACAAAACATAAAATCAAAAAATATATATAAATAAAATTTCGACCATCTCTGTGATTGGGGAGTGACTACCCGTTGATTGCACGAGCTTTAGTTTGAGTGTTGTGGCTGGCCCACACTTTGACTGGCAATTTGAAAATGGTTTTATTCTGAGTTCTGAATTGAGTATTGAGTCTAAGTTTGATTCCACTAAGTTTGTAAAGTTGGGATCAGACTCGAGTCATTTTAGTGAGTCAAAGTCTGTTGATTTCAAGAGTGCTAACCTAGACATTTATGTCCTGTCTAGGTCTTCTTTGTCGTTTTTTTTCTTTTGAGTCTGTTGTCATTGCTGAGTCATAGTCTCTTTCCAATAAACCAAAAACAAACAAAACAAAAAAAAAAAAACAAAAAAACAAAACAAAATGCCATAGAGTCTGTCTACTTCTCTGTGCCTTTAAATCATTGCCTTGACCAAAGTTTTTGAAAACTTTTTCCAAAACTCTGATAAAAACAAGGAGGAAGAATTTCCTCGGGATTTTCAAATTTTGATCAACTGAGAAGAAGAGAGGTGTACTAAGCCCTTGATGAATAAAATCATTTTTGTTAATGTGGGTACTGAGAAGGATCCTGGCTTGGTCCAAATTGGTTCTATCTTGTCTTCGTAAGAGTACGAGTGAGTAGTCACTTTGTGAAAAGATTTCAAAAAACTATTTTTGCGTGGTCCTACGAAGACATGCCTGGAATTGATTACACAGCACAGGATCCCTCTTGACTCGAGGTCCGACCTCCTTAGCTCCTTAGCTTTCAAACCATGATTCGAGGTATTCAATGATCAACCAAAGTGTAAGACTTGCATAGCCAAATTGGAAACAGCCCTTGAACTAGGGGCAATGATGTGATTCAATTGGAGACAGCCCTTCAACTAGGGGCAATAAGGTCGAATATGATTAAAATGGAAACAGCCCTTGAACTAGGGGCAATGATGTGATTCAAATAGAGGCAGCCCTTCCACTAGGGGCAGTAAGGTCGAATGTGATTCAGATTTGAAACAGCCCTTGAACTAGGTGCAAAAATGTGAGGCTTGCATAGTTGAAATGGAGGCAACCCTTGAACTAGGGGCAATAAGGTACCATCCTTGAGAGGCTCGTTGGGTCGAAAACCCGAAAGGGCGACCCAAGCAAAAGTTAGAGCACAAAATAAAAAAATAAAAAAATAAAAAAAAAATGGAAGAAAAAAAAAAAAGAAAATGAAAAGCTCGCAAGGTTGAAAACCCGAAAGGGCGGCTTTGGCAAAAGTTAGAGCATAAAAGGAAAGTGTCAATACTCGAGTGAACCTTAGCCAAAACTATGTAGGGCCTATGATTCAGATTGAAAGTAACCCTTGAACTAGGGGCAAGAAGGTTGGATGTGATTTAGGATGTGAGTTAGATTTGAAGCAGCCCTTGAACTAGGGGCAAAAGGTTGGAGGTGATCAAAGAGTTAAAACTGAATCGTTTCCTAATGAAGACCGCCTAGAAAGGCAAAACCCAGAATTTGAGAGAATGGATGTTATTATTGAAGGACAGTCGAGTTCCTATCCACTACACCAGGGGCAACACTAGGGGCAAATTCATACCAAATTCAGCCTAGTCCCTACATCATCATATCTACTGGTCAAGTGTAGTAGTTGTTCTGATAGACGGCATAGAAATTTCACACCCAATTAACATGGACAAGTTAAAATGAAAGTAACCCTTGAGAGGCTCACTGGGCTGAAAACCCAAAAGGGCGACCCAGGCAAAAGTAAGAGCAGAAAAGAAAAAAAATGAATGAAAAATATATATAGAAAAAAAAAAAACAAGAAAAAAAAAATAAAATGAAATGATGATAAAACAACAAGGAGAGTGTCAATACCCGAGTGAACCTTTACCGGAACTACGGGGGCCTGATTCCTATCTTTGGGATACGTAGGTAGCTTCATCTTGAAGTTCGGCCCCAATAATTTTTGTTAATTCATTCATTTCGTCCATGTTTGATTGGTGTATCTTTAGTCAACCTGGTTGTCCTATTCGTATTTGATTGGTGTATCTTCGATCTACTCAGTTCAGTTGGTTCAATTCAATTTGGTTCAGTTCGGTTCGGTTCGGCGGTTCAGTTCGGTCCAATTCTGCTCGGTTTCATTCGATTCAGTTCGGCTCGGTTCGGTTATCATCGTTGCTATAACAGAACCAATTCAGGGTTATCTGGCTTAGGGCTATGCACCTCAATGGTTGATTCCATGTTGGTTGGGTAGTGACCATTTGTAAAATTAAGTTTTGATTAATTTGAATGAAGTTGACTAATTTTCTCAAAAATTATTCCATTTTTGCAAAACTTGGACCAGTCTTTGGATTTTAAAAAAAAAAAAAAATTCAATACTCACAGCTCAGCTTACATGATTTCAAAACAGAAAATGGAAGAAGTATGCTAATCTAACTCTTATGTTGATCAAAACATGTTTACAAAACAATCAAAGGGTTAAGGCAATGAACTAGGGGCATAGTCGAGTTAGAGATTCTGTCTTCTCCACCGCTCGAGTCAACTATTCAGTATATATAAGTGTGTATTCATACCAGTCAAAGTATTCATACCAGTCAGTGTATATAAGTGTGTAGTCATACCAGTCAGTGTATTCATACCAGTCAAGGTATTCATACCAGTCAGTGTATATAAGTGTGTATTCATACCAGTCAGTATATTTTTCCAGTCGGTGTATTTATACTAGTCAGTGTATATAAGTGTGTTTGGATCGTTTTGCTTCGTTCTTCTTTCGTTAAGTCATTTTTTTATTCAGGTCAGTATAGAATCAATGTTCAATTCAGAATTCAAAATTTAATCACTTTCAAATTCAATCAAACAAAAATGTTTTCAAGTTCAAAGTGATATGCCAGTCACGCCATTGATGAGTAAAAAAAAAAAAAAATGATTCTATTGAAGTCAGGGGAGGACATCCCCGATTACAGAGACTCAAAAAAAAAAAAAAAAAAAAAAAAAAAAAAAAAAAAAAAAAAATCATTCAATTACACCATTGTAATTTTCTTTGGTTAAAACCTTCCCTCTCTTCGTATAAAATACGTTGAGATACGTCTGTCGGTCATACCATGGTAATTTCTGCTTGGTTAAAACCTTCCCTCTCTTCGTATAAAATACGTTGAGATACGTCTGTTGGTCATACCATTGTATTCCTCTTTGGTTAAAGCCTTCCCTCTCTTCGTATAAAATACGTTGAGATACGTCTGTTGGTCATACCATTGTATTTCTCCCTGGTAAAACCTTCCCTCTCTTCGTATAAAATATGTTGAGATACGCCTGTTGGTTACGCCATTCAATCGCGCTATCTTGCGCATCGCACTGTCATGTGCATCAAATTTAATAGCCCTACGGTCTAGGAGACCTTAAATCCGACGGTGTCTAGGAGACCTTAAATCCTACGTGGTCTAGGAGACCTTAAATCCTCTGGAGGTGCAATTCCTTCGGTGTTTGTCGTGCCCGAACGACTTCAGGTGGTCTGGTATAGCCACCTGCCTGTGATTGTAATGAGTTCCTAGGAGACCAACTGTGACGGTGAAAACTAGAGTTCGAATGGCAAAGCCTAGAACGCAAAAGGTTCGGGATTTCCGAGACTAAAGTCTGGTTTAATACCCAGAGGTGCATCCAGGGGTGCATTCTCGGCTTGAAATCTGTATGGTAGCCCCATAGGTTGAGATACCTTATATGCGTCTCAATTCTGGATACTGAACCAACCTAGTCTGTCACCCCGTTGGAGAATAGGGAAAGTTGTGAATATGATCAGGAAGAAAAGGGGAATCCCCCTGTCAGCAAGAAATCATTTTACCATACCTTCTACCATACCGTCTTCCATTCGCGTAGGACGCGTTTGGGCTTCGAATTTACCTTCGCTCCTTTCATGTGAATGATGCTAGATTTGATGTTTACCTAGTTAAAACCTTCCCCCTTTCCTTTCGCGTAAGACGCGTTTGGATTGCAAATCGGTTAAAAACTGCAGGTGCACCTGTCTGTTTACACCACGCTACCTCCTCTCGCGTATGACAGACGCGTTTGGATCTCAAATACTCCTCTCGCGTATGACAGACGCGTTTGGATCTCAAATACTCCCCTCGCGCATCACAGGCGCGTTTGGATCTCAAATACTCCCCTCGCGCATGACAGGCGCGTTTGGATCTCAAATACTCCCTCGCGCATCACAGGCGCGTTTGGATCTCAAATACTCCCCTCGCGCATCACAGGCGCGTTTGGATCTCAAATACTCCCTCGTGCATCACAGGCGCGTTTGGATCTCAAATACTCCCCTCGCGCATGACAGGCGCGTTTGGATCTCAAATACTCCCCTCGCGCATCACAGGCGCGTTTGGATCTCAAATACTCCCCTCGCGCATCACAGGCGCGTTTGGATTTCAAATACTCCCTCGCGCATGACAGGCGCGTTTGGATCTCAAATACTCCCCGCGCGCATGACAGGCGCGTTTGGATCTCAAATACTCCACTCGCATACCGCGCGTTTGGATTTCAAATACTCCTCTCGCGTACTGCGCGTTTGGATTTCAAATACTCCTCTCGCGTACCGCGCGTTTGGATCTCAAATACTCCACTCGCATACCGCGCGTTTGGATTTCAAATACTCCTCTCGCGTACCGCGCGTTTGGATTTCAAATACTCCTCTCGCGTACCGCGCGTTTGGATCTCAAATACTCCTCTCGCGTACCGCGCGTTTGGATCTCAAATACTCCTCTCGCGTATGGCAGACGCGTTTGGATCTCAAATACTCTCTCGCGTAAAACGCGTTTGGATCTCAATCTCAAATACTCCTCTCGCGTGAGACGTCACGCGTTTGGATCTCAAATACTCCTCTCGCGTAAAACGCGTTTGGATCTCAATCTCAAATACCCTCTCGCGTATGACAGACGCGTTTGGATCTCAATCTCAAATACTCCTCTCGCGTAAGACGCGTTTGGATCTCAAGTTCACTTTCCTCCTCTCGCGAACGAAGCGTTTGGATCTCACATGCAATACATCCAACATTTATGCATTCATTCAGTGTCATGTCATTGTCTTGTTTTGCATTTCATTGCATGATCATAAGTTATGTTTTGCATTTCATTGCATGATCATAAGTTATGTTTTGCATTTCATTGCATGATCATAAGTTATGTTTTATATATCATTCTACATCTTGCCCCTGAACTACACTGGTTTGATTCCTTACAATGGGATATGTAGGCAACCTTCTGGTTCAACCACATGCATTGCATCTTGTTTGATTGCCCAAGTCTTACGGCCTTGTCAAAAGGGTCGTCTTCGGGCTTTGACATTCACTCACGTCATGAAATGACTTTGAGTTCTGTCAAAGAGGGGCAACTGTAGACACCCCATTTTTGACTGACCCTAAGACTTGGGCGCTTTCTTTTGATTACTCAATGATGACAATTAGATTGTGTTTCTCACAGAATTCTCAGTAAAAGAGATGGAATTTAAACTTTAATCCCAACCTTCACCATTTTGGCCAAATTATTTTAAAATATTGAATATTTCATTAATTTAATATTTTTGTAATTTTTCATAATTTTATGTGTTTGTTCATATTTTTGGTGTATTTTATATAAAAGAAAATAATAAAACAAATTATATTATGTGTTTAAAATTATTATATATATATATTTGGTATTTTATATAAAATTATATTAATATATTATATGTTTAGTATTTTAGTATAAATTATATATTTATATATTATATTATATATATATTATTTATATATATATATTATAAAATAAAAATAATAAAAAATTAAAAGTTGAGTCGGCGGTGCCGACCTCAACCAAACGCATTACATATATATATATATATTATATTTATTTATTATATTATTATTATTATTATATTATTATATTATATTATTATTATATTCTATGATTATGCCTATATAAGGCATTGAATGGCGGAGGATTCTGGGGGAAGGGGACGGAGCAGAGAGGAGAAATTTTGAGAGGAAGGGATTTTGGGAGAGGAAGGGCTCAGTAAGTTTGAGAGGGAATTCTTTAGGGAGAGAGGGAAAATAAAATATTTTTTTTAATATTTTTATTTCTATTTCATCAATGCACCATTCAAAAATCAACCACTAAAGTTATAATTTCAAATTTTGGATTGAGAATTGAGAAACACATTTCACAGACTTGAGAGTAGTCAAAAGAAAGTTTGTGACTCAGAAAATTCATCATTTCCCCAAAAGGTGAATTTTCGTAAATTTTCATTTAATTCAAAAATGTGATATAATTTGTGTAAATATTTTATTTCCTTCGTTGTATAACTTTTTTTTTTTTATTATCGCTTTAATGGGATGGCTGCACCACTGCACCACCTACATATCTGCTGTAATTTAAATATTGTATATAAATTGTTGTCATTTATTACTTTAAATAAATATCCCGGCGGTGAATAGTAACCTCCGGCGGTGAATAGCACCTCCGGCGGTGAATAGTAACCCCAGCGGTGAATAGTACCTAATTTGTTTCAATACTTTATTTACCTCGTTTTAATCGCTTTAATGGGATGGCTGCACCACTGCACCACCTACATATCTGCTGTAATTTAAATATTGTATATAAATTGTTGTCATTTATTACTTTAAATAAATATCCCGGCGGTGAATAGTAACCTCCGGCGGTGAATAGCACCTCCGGCGGTGAATAGTAACCCCAGCGGTGAATAGTACCTATTTGTTTAAATACTTTATTTACCTCGTTTTAATCGCTTTAATGGGATGGCTGCACCACTGCACCACCTACATATCTGCTGTAATTTAAATATTGTATATAAATTGTTGTCATTTATTACTTTAAATAAATATCCCGGCGGTGAATAGTAACCTCCGGCGGTGAATAGCACCTCCGGCGGTGAATAGTAACCCCAGCGGTGAATAGTACCTAATTTGTTTAAATACTTTATTTACCTCGTTTTGTAACTTTTTTTTATCGCTTTAATAGGATGGCTGCACCACCGCACCAAGTTAAATATTGTATATAAATTGTTGTAAGTTCTTACTTTAAATAATTTATCCCGGCGGTGAATAGTAACCTCCGGCGGTGAATAGTACCTCCGGCGGTGAATAGTAACCCCGACTATTTACTTTTGCTCGCTTTATTATATGCTAGTTAGGGGGCTGTTTAATTTATTTCAACGATTTATGTTGTAAATCTCAAGTTTGTTTGTACTAACCAATTAATCAATTTCGCATAATCATCTCTGCAACCTCCCTCCATTCTTTGCTTATTTCGATTAAACATAAAGAACCAATATGATTAATTGAATTCGGTCGGACGTTATACCGAATTTATTGTGTCAAGGCTTGCCTTACGTCAATTATTGTAATAAATTAGACAGCCCCCTTTTATTTATTATTCATTTGGTTTTGAACTAATTATTTATTTGGACACTTGGACATTCGAACCCTCCTGCGTGAGGGCACAGTAATTCATTCGGACCCTCCTTCGTGAGGACAAATATGTAATAAGTTGTATGTCTTCCAACCCCCATTCTTTCTCCCTTTTATTTCACTGCTTATGATGGTTAGATTAAGGACATCATGTTTAAATTAGCATTTTCCATGATTTGCATCCATTCGTTTACATGCATAAAAGTTCGGCTCATCATATTATTCAAATGTCAAATTCAAACTCTTTACTTGAATACATGCCTATCACATGCCTTGAATTGACTCGCATGCCATGCTAGTAGCCGAGCTTATTACTTGCATATTGTATGTGTTGCATTAGCCATATCGCATTAATTAGGATCATGCATTTTTTCTAACTATTTACTTTCTTTTGACTCGCCTTCGACATAAGGTAAGTTTTTATGCTTTAGCATATTGCATAAGTGTGATTGTTGTCATATCAAACATACTACCATGAGGCTAACTGCTTATTTGATATACCTGTTTGAATGCCTGTGGATGAAGGCTAATCACTTGAATTGGGATACTTTGATTCATGTATATATGAGATCACCATTTTCAGTGATACATATTCAAAACATTTTTTTTTCAAAACAAACATGGAATCAAACATTCCCACTTTTTGTGAACTTAGTCTATACTTGTATGTTACATATAGAACAAGAACATATACTGTACATAAAAACCACATCATGATTAGTAGAGGCCGATCTTTGATCGGGTGAGTGGGGTGTTCAATTATTGACCTTCCCCTCTCATACCTAAGTTCCCGAACCAAGACACTTTGGTAACGGGACTAATGGCCTTTGGCACGAGTCATGGGTTTCCTAAATTTCCCAAAATAAATATTTAGGTGGCGACTCTGAAATCTGGCAAAGCAGTCCATTTTTGGCATTTGATTCAAACATCGATTTTCCAAAAACAATTGCCGGATTTGGACTCTTTTTGTGTTTCCACTGTTTCACATTGCACTTGTGAAATCAGATTCAGAACCAACACACAAGTGGAGTCCGAACTGTAAGGGCTATTTCATTCTTCCGAAAGGGGGCGCGAAAAGCCGAGCTACAGATGCGCAACATAGCACGAGTGATAAACTGCACAAAACAGTACGAGGCGCAACATAGCGCGAGTGATAAACTGCACAAAACAGTACGAGGCGCAGAATACCGCGAGTGATAAACTGGAGAAAACAGTGCGACGCGCAAAATAGCGCGAGTGATAAACTGCACAAAACAGTGCGACACGCAAAATAGCGCGAGTGTAAACTGTGCAAAATAGTGCGACGCAGAAAATAGTGCGATTGTAAACAGTGCAAAACAGTGCGACGGGCAAAATAGCGCGATTGTAAACTGCGCAAAACAGTGCGACGCTCAAAATAGCGCGATTGTAGACTGTGCAAAACAGTGCGACGCGCAAAATAGCGCGAGTGATAAAGTGCACAGAAGAGTGCGATGCGCAACATAGCGCAAGTGATAAACTGCACAAAACAGTACGAGGCGTAAAATAGCGCGAGTGATAAACTGGAGAAAACAGTGCGACGCGCAAAATGGCGCGAGTGTAAACTGCGCAAAAAAGTGCAACCCGCAAAATAGCGCGAGTGTAAATAGCGCAAAACAGTTCGACGCGCAAAATAGCGCGAGTGATAAATTGCGCAAAAGAGTGCGATGCGCAAAATAGCGCGAGTGTAAAATGCACAAAACACTGCGACGCGCAAAATAGCGCTAGTGTAAACTGTGCAAAACAGTGCGACGCGCAAAATAGCGCGAGTGTAAACTGCGCAAAACAGTGCGAGGCGCAAAACAGCGCGAGTGATAAACTGCACAGAACAATGCGACGCGCAAAATAGCGCCAGTGTAAACTGCGCAAAATAGTGCGACGCGCAAAATAGCGCGATTGTAGACTGCGCCAAACAGTGCGACGCGCAAAATTGCGCGAGTCATAAAGTGCCCAAAAGAGTGCGATGTGCAACATAGCCCGAGTGATAAACTGCACAAAACAGTACGAGGCGCAAAATAGTGCGAGTGATAAACTGCACAAAACAGTGCGACGCGCAAAATAGCGCGACTGTAAACTGCGCAAAACAGTGCAACGCACAAAATAGCGCGATTGTAAACTGCGCAAAACAGTGCGACCCGTAAAATAGCGCAAGTGGTAAAGTGCACAAAAGAGTGCGATGCGCAACATAGCGCGAGTGATAAACTGCACAAAACAGTACGAGGCGCAAAATAGCGCGAGTGATAAACTGCACAAAACAGTGCGACGCGCAAAATAGCGCGACTGTAAACTGCGCAAAACAGTGCAACGCACAAAATAGCGCGATTGTAAACTGCGCAAAACAGTGCGACCCGTAAAATAGCGCGAGTGGTAAAGTGCACAAAAGAGTGCGATGCGCAACATAGCGCGAGTGATAAACTGCACAAAACAGTACGAGGCGTAAAATAGCGCGAGTGATAAACTGCGCAAAACCGTGCGATGCGCAAAACGGCGCGAGTGATAAACTGCGTAAAACAGTGCGATGCGCAAAACGGCGCCAGTCATAAACTGCGCAAAACGGTGCGATGCGCAAAACCGCACGAGTGATAAACTGTGCAAAACGGTGCGATGCGCAAAACGGCGTGAGTGAAAAACTGTGCAAAATCGTGCGATGCGCAAAACGGCGCGAGTGATAAACTGCGCAAAACCGTGCGATGCGCAAAACGGCGTGATTGATAAAATGCGCAAAACGGTGCGATGCGCAAAAGGGCGCGAGTGATAAACTGCGCAAAACGGTGCGATGCGCAAAACGGCGCGAGTGTTAAACTGCGCAAAATCGTGCGATGCGCAAAACGGCGGGAGTGATAAACTGCGCAAAATCGTGCGATTCGCAAAACGGCGCGAGTGATAAACTGCGCAAAACCGTGCGATGCGCAAAACGGCGCGAGTGATAAACTGCGCAAAACAGTGCGATGCGCAAAACGGCGCGAGTCATAAACTGCGCAAAACGGTGCGATGCGCAAAACCGCGCGAGTGATAAACTGTGCAAAACGGTGCGATGCGTAAAACGGCGCGAGTGAAAAACTGCGCAAAACCGTGCGATTCGCAAAACGGCGCGAGTGATAAACTGCGCAAAACCGTGCGATGCGCAAAACGGCGGGATTGATAAACTGCGCAAAACGGTGCGATGCGCAAAACCGTGCGATGCGCAAAACCGTGCGATTCGCAAAACCGCGTGAGTGATAAACTGTGCAAAACGGTGCGATGCGTAAAACGGCGCGAGTGATAAACTGCGCAAAACGGTGCGATGCGCAAAACGGCGCGAGTGTTAAACAGCGCAAAATCGTGCGATGCGCAAAACGGCGCAATTGATAAACTGCGCAAAACCGTGCGATGCGCAAAACGGCGCGAGTGATAAACAGCGCAAAACGGTGCGATGCGCAAAATGGCGCGAGTGATAAACTGCGCAAAGCCGTGCGATGCGCAAAACGGCGCGATTGATAAACTGCGTAAAACCGTGCGATGCGCAAAACGGCGCGAGTGATAAACTGCGCAAAACAGTGCGATGCGCCAGTCATAAACTGCGCAAAACGGTGCGATGCGCAAATCCGCGCGAGCGATAAACTGTGCAAAACGGTGCGATGCGCAAAACGGCGCGAGTGAAAAACTGCGCAAAACTGTGCGATGCGCAAAACGGCGCGATTGATAAACTGCGCAAAACCGTGCGATGCGCAAAACGGCGCCATTGATAAACTGTGCAAAACGGTGCGATGCGCAAAACGGCGCGAGTGATGACTTGCGCAAAACGGTGTGATGCGCAAAACGGCGCGAGTGTTAAACTGCGCAAAACCGTACGATGCGCAAAACGGCGCGATTGATAAACTGCGCAAAACCGTGCGATGCGCAAAACGGCGCGAGTGATAAACTGCGCAAAACCGTGCGATGCGCAAAACGGCGCGAGTGATAAACTGCGCAAAACCGTGCGATGCGCAAAACGGCGCCATTGATAAACTGTGCAAAACGGTGCGATGCGCAAAACGGCGCGAGTGATAAACTGCGCAAAATGGTGCGATGCGCAAAACGGCGCGAGTGTTAAACTGCGCAAAATCGTGCGATGCGCAAAACGGCGCGATTGATAAACTGCGCAAAACCGTGCGATGCGCAAAACGGCGCGAGTGATAAACAGCGCAAAACGGTGCGATGCGCAAAACGGCGCGAGTGATAAACTGCGCAAAGCCGTGCGATGCGCAAAACGGCGCGATTGATAAACTGAGCAAAACTGTGCGATGCGCAAAACGGCGCGTGTGATAAACTGCGCAAAACGGTGCGATGCGCAAAACGGCGCGAGTGGTAAACTGCGCAAAACCGTGCGATGCGCAAAACGGCAACAGCGATAAACTGCGCAAAACAGTGCGATGCCCAAAACGGCACCAGTGATAAACTGCGCAAAACAGTGCGATGCGCAAAACGGCACCAGTGATAAACAGCGCAAAACAGTGCGATGCGCAAAACAGCGCGTGTGACAAACTGCGCAAAACGGTGCCATGCGCAAAACGGCGCGAGTGATAAACTGTGCAGAACGGTGCGATGCGCAAAACGGCGCGATTGATAAACTGCGCAAAACCGTGCGATGCGCAAAACGGCGCGAGTGATAAACTGCGCAAAACGGCGCGATTGATAAACTGCGCAAAACAGTGCGATGCGCAAAACATGCGCGAGTGATAAACTGCGCAAAATGGTGCGATGCGCAAAACGGCGCGAGTGATAAATTGCGCAAAACGGTGCGATGCGCTAAACGGCGCCAGTGATAAACTGCGCAAAATGGTGCGATGCGCAAAACGCCGCGAGTGATAAACTGCGCAAAACCGTGCGATGCGCAAAACGGCGCGATTGATAAACTGCGCAAAACAGTGCGATGCGCAAAAGGGCGCCAGTGATAAACTGCGCAAAACAGTGCGATGCGCAAAATGGCGGGAGTGACAAACTGCGCAAAACGATGCGATGCGCAAAACGGCGCGAGTGATAAACTGCGCAAAACGGTGCGATGCGCAAAACGGCGCGATTGATAAACTGCGCAAAACGGCGCGAGTGATAAACTGCGCAAAATCGTGCGATGCGCAAAACGGCGCGAGTGATAAACTGCGCAAAACGGTGCGATGCGCAAAACGGCGCGAGTGGTAAACTGCGCAAAACCGTGCGATGCGCAAAACGGCGCGATTGATAAACTGCGCAAAACAGTGCGATGCGCAAAACGGCCCCAGTGATAAACTGCGCAAAACAGTGCGATGCGCAAAACGGCGCGAGTGATAAACTGCGCAAAACGGTGCGATGCGCAAAACAGCGCGAGTGATCAACTGCGTAAAATCGTGCGATGCGCAAAACGGCGCGATTGATAAACTGCGCAAAACCCTGCGATGCGCAAAACGGCGCGAGTGATAAACTGCGCAAAACGGGGCGAGTGAAAAACAGCGCAAAACCGTGCGATGCGCAAAACGGCGCGAGTGATAAACTGCGCAAAACGGCGCCATTGATAAACTGTGCAAAACGGTGCGATGCGCAAAACGGCGCGAGTGATGACTTGCTCAAAACGGTGCGATGCGCAAAACGGCGCGAGTGTTAAACTGCGCAAAATCGTGCGATGCGCAAAATGGCGTGATTGATAAACTGTGCAAAACCGTGGGATGCGCAAAACGGCGCGAGTGATAAACTGCGCAAAACCGTGCAATGCGCAAAACGGCACGAGTGATAAACTGCGCAAAACCGTGCGATGCGCAAAACAGCACGAGTGATAAACTGCGCTAAACCGTGCGATGCGCAAAATGGCGCCATTGACAAACTGTGCAAAACGGTGCAATGCGCAAAACGGCGTGAGTGATAAACTGCGCAAAACGGTGCGATGCGCAAAACGGCGCGAGTGATAAACTACGCAAAACGGTGCAATGCGCAAAACGGCGCGAGTGATAAACTGCGTAAAACGGTGCGATGCGCAAAACGGCGCGAGTGTTAAATTGCGTAAAATCGTGCGATGCGCAAAACGGCGCGATTGATAAACTGCGCAAAACCGTGCGATGCGCAAAACGGCGCGAGTGATAAACAGCGCAAAACGGTGCGATGCGCAAAACAGCGCGAGTGATAAACAGCGCAAAACGGTGCGATGCGCAAAACGGCGCGAGTGACAAACTGCGCAAAGCTGTGCGATGCGCAAAACGGCGCGATTGATAAACTGAGCAAAACTGTGCCATGCGCAAAACGGCGCGAGTGATAAACTGCGCAAAACGGTGCGATGCACAAAACGGCGCGAGTGGTAAACTGCGCAAAACCGTGCGATGCGCAAAACGGCACCAGTGATAAACTGCGCAAAACAGTGCGATGCGCAAAACGGCACCAGTGATAAACAGCGCAAAACAGTGCGATGCGCAAAACAGCGCGTGTGATGAACTGCGCAAAACGGTGCCATGCGCAAAACGGCGCGAGTGATAAACTGCGCAGAACGGTGCGATGCGCAAAACGGCGCGATTGATAAACTGCGCAAAACCGTGCGATGCGCAAAACGGCGCGAGTGATAAACTGCGCAAAACTGTGCGATGCGCAAAACGGCGCGATTGATAAACTGCGCAAAACAGTGCGATGCGCAAAACATGCGCGAGTGATAAACTGCGCAAAACGGTGCGATGCGCAAAACGGCGCGAGTGATAAAGTGCGCAAAACGGTGCGATGCGCTAAACGGCGCGAGTGATAAACTGCGCAAAATGGTGCGATGCGCAAAACGCCGCGAGTGATAAACTGCGCAAAACCGTGCGATGTGCAAAACGGCGCGATTGATAAACTGCGCAAAACAGTGTGATGCGCAAAAGGGCGCCAGTGATAAACTGCACAAAACAGTGCGATGCGCAAAATGGCGGGAGTGATAAACTGCGCAAAACAGTGCGATGCGCAAAATGGCGGGAGTGATAAACTGCACAAAACCGTGCGATGCGCAAAACGGCGCGAGTGATAAACTGCGCAAAACGGTGCGATGCGCAAAAACGGCGCGAGTGATAAACTATGCAAAACGGTGCGATGCGTAAAATGGCGCGAGTGATAAACTGCGCAAAACCGTGCGATGCGCAAAACGGCGCGATTGATAAACTGCGCAAAACGGTGCGATGCGCAAAACGGCGCGAGTGAAAAACTGCACAAAACCGTGCGATGCGTAAAACGGCGCGAGTGATAAACTGCGCAAAACGGTGCGATGCGCAAAACCGCGCGAGTGATAAACTGTGCAGAACGGTGCGATGCGCAAAACCGCGCGAGTGATAAACTGTGCACAACGGTGCGATGCGCAAAACGGCGCGAGTGAAAAACTGCACAAAACCGTGCGATGCGCAAAACGGCGCGAGTGATAAACTGCGCAAAACTGTGCGATGTGCAAAATGGCGGGATTGATAAACTGTGCAAAACGGTGCGATGCGCAAAACGGCGCGAGTGTTAAACTGTGCAAAATCGTACGATGCGCAAAACGGCGTGATTGTTAAACTGCGCAAAACGGTGCGATGCGCAAAACGGTGCGAGTGATAAACAGCGCAAAACGGTGTGATGCGCAAAACGGCGCGAGTGATAAACTACACAAAACGGTGCGATGCGCAAAATGGCGCGAGTGGTAAACTGCGCAAAACCGTGCGATGCGCAAAACGGCAACAGCGATAAACTGCGCAAAACAGTGCGATGCCCAAAACGGCACCAGTGATAAACTGCGCAAAACAGTGCGATGCGCAAAACGGCACCAGTGATAAACAGCGCAAAACAGTGCGATGCGCAAAACGGCACCAGTGATAAACTACGCAAAACTGTGTGATGCGCAAAACGGCGCGATTGATAAACTGCGCAAAATAGTGCGATGCGCAAAACATGCGCGAGTGATAAACTGCGCAAAAGGGTGCGATGCGCAAAACGGCGCGAGTGATAAATTGCGCAAAACGGTGCGATGCGCTAAACGGCGCCAGCGATAAACTGCGCAAAATGGTGCGATGCGCAAAACGCCGCGAGGGATAAACTGTGCAAAACCGTGCGATGCGGAAAACGGCGCGATTGATAAACTGCGCAAAACAGTGCGATGCGCAAAAGGGCGCCAGTGATAAACTGCGCAAAACAGTGCGATGCGCAAAATGGCGGGAGTGACAAACTGCGCAAAACGATGCGATGCGCAAAATGGCGCGAGTGATAAACTGCGCAAAACGGTGCGATGCGCAAAACGGCGCGATTGATAAACTGCGCAAAACCGTGCGATGCACAAAACGGCGCGAGTCATAAACTGCGCAAAACCGTGCGATGCGCAAAACGGCGCGAGTCATAAACTGCGCAAAACGGTGCGATGCGCAAAACGGCGCGAGTGATAAACTGCGTAAAACGGTGCGATGCGCAAAACGGCGCGAGTGGTAAACTGCGCAAAACCGTGCGATGCGCAAAACGGCGCGATTGATAAACTGCGCAAAACGGTGCGATGCGCAAAACGGCGCGAGTGATAAACTGCGTAAAACGGTGCGATGCGCAAAACGGCGCGAGTGATAAACTGCGCAAAATCGTGCGATGCGCAAAACGGCGAGATTGATAAACTGCGCAAAACCGTGCGATGCGCAAAACGGCGCGAGTGATAAACTGCGCAAAACGGTGCGATGGGCAAAACGGCGCGAGTGAAAAACTGCGCAAAACCGTGCGATGCGCAAAACGGCGCGAGTGATAAACTGCGCAAAACGGCGCGAGTGATAAACTGCGCAAAACGGTGCGATGCGTAAAACGGCGCGAGTGATAAACTGCGGAAAACGGTGCGATGCGCAAAACGGCGCGAGTGATAAACTGCGCAAAACCGTGCGATGCGCAAAACGGCGCGAGTGATAAACTGCGCAAAACCGTGCGATGCGCAAAATGGCGCGATTGATAAACTGCGCAAAACAGTGCGATGCACAAAAGGGCGCCTGTGATAAACTGCGCAAAACAGTGCGATGCGCAAAATGGCGGGAGTGACAAACTGCGAAAAACGTTGCGATGCGCAAAATGGCGCGAGTGATAAACTGTGCAAAACGGTGCGATGCGCAAAACGGCGCGATTGATTAACTACGCAAAACCGTGCGATGCACAAAACGGCGCGAGTCGTAAACTGCGCAAAACCGTGCGATGCGCAAAACGGTGCGATGCGCAAAACGGCGCGAGTGATAAACTGCGCAAAACAGTGCGATGCGCAAAACGGCGCCAGTCATAAACTGCGCAAAACGGTGCGATGCGCAAAACCGCGCGAGTGATAAACTGTGCAAAACGGTGCGATGCGCAAAACGGCGCGAGTGAAAAACTGCGCAAAATCGTGCGATGCGCAAAACGGCGCGAGTGATAAACTGCGCAAAACCGTGCGATGCGCAAAACGGCGGGATTGATAAAATGCGCAAAACGGTGCGATGCGCAAAACGGCGCGAGTGATAAACTGCGCAAAACGGTGCGATGCGCAAAACGGCGCGAGTGATAAACTGCGCAAAACCGTGCGATGCGCAAAACGGCCCCATTATAAACTGCGCAAAACCGTGCGATGCGCAAAACGACGCGAGGATTAAACTGCGCAAAACGGTGCGATGCGCAAAATGGCGCGAGTGATAAACTGCGCAAAGCCGTGCGATGCGCAAAACGGCGCGATTGATAAACTGAGCAAAACTGTGCGATGCGCAAAACGGCGCGAGTGATAGACTGCGCAAAACGGTGCGGTGCGCAAAACGGCGCGAGTGGTAAACTGTGCAAAACCGTGCGATGCGCAAAACGGCACCAGTGATAAACTGCGCAAAACAGTGCGATGCACAAAACGGCACCAGTGATAAACTGCGCAAAACAGTGCGATGCACAAAACGGCACCAGTGATAAACAGCGCAAAACAGTGCGATGCGCAAAACAGCGCGTGTGATAAACTGCGCAAAACGGTGCCATGCGCAAAACGGCGCGAGTGATAAACTGCGCAGAACGGTGCGATGCGCAAAATGGCGCGATTGATAAACTGCGCAAAACCGTGCGATGCGCAAAACGGCGCGAGTGATAAACTGCGTAAAACTGTGCGATGCGCAAAACGGCGCGATTGATAAACTGTGCAAAATAGTGTGATGCGCAAAACATGCGCGAGTGATAAACTGCGCAAAACGGTGCGATGCGCAAAACGGCGCGAGTGATAAAGTGCGCAAACTGCGCAAAACGTGCGATGCGCAAAACGGCGCGAGTGATAAACTGCGCAAAACGGTGCGATGCGCAAAACGGCGCGAGTGATAAACTGCGCAAAACGGTGCGATGCGCAAAACGGCGCGAGTGATAAACTGCGCAAAACGGTGCGATGCGCAAAACGGCGCGAGTGACCCGGCTAGTTCAAATGTAATGACCCCAAAATGCGTATAGAAAGTCATCCTCATTTAATTAAGGGTTAATGTGTTTAATTCACCTATATCTATTGGAATTGAGAATGTTTTTATTTTATTTTGGGATTTTGGTTGAGGTGGTAATAAGATGGTAATGTAAGATTGGACCAAAGAATTTAATTTGGATAGTTATTTTACGATCAGCCGCCACTCTTTTGCCCTTTTCTTTTTCCACACTTTGAATTTGGATGTGAGGTTAGAACCATTGGAAAGATTATTTCCGGGGCTTCAATTTGGACACAAGAACGACCTAAAACGGAGTCCGGGTGGGAGAGTTATACCTATTCGAAGTTTTGAAGTCTGTGCTTGAAAACAGGTACGCTCGAGCGGGAATAGCAGGTACAGCAGCTTAAAAACGGGATTTTGAGTTCATTTCTTCCATTTTCTTTTTCCCCTCTTCTTTCCTCTTGCCTAGGTCCGAAACCCTAGCCCCAAAACCTTGATTTCCTCCACTTTTATTAACAATCCACCATGATTCTTGCATCAAGGATGGAGAACAAGAGAAGATTAATATTTTCAACCGATTGGAACTTGGATTTGTGAAGAATCCTCACCAAAGTTGCGCCCTTTTACTTGATTCTTGAGGTAGGGGTTCTAATTCTCTTCAATACCTACATCACTAGATAGATTTGTGGTGTTTTCATTGTATATATGTACAAATTTCCAATTGTGAGCATGTAGAGTATGGTATGAGAATTGGGGGTTTTAGGGTATGGGATGTTGAGAGTTGAATTGATGAGTTAAGATGATGGATTATGAATTCTAAGTGTATAATCAATGGGAATATTGGAATGAAAAGTGATGGATTAATAAGTTTGAATTTTATTTGAAATTACTAGATTTCTTAGAAACCCTAGGTTGATTAATGATGATAACCAATGTTTTGGCCCAAATTGAAAGTAGATTAATGAAATTGAGATATTGAATTGTATATGTACAAGTTTAATTGGAATTTGGAAATGTTTGGAAAGTATGTTTAAAATTTGCGAATGAACTATGTTATAAATATTGTAATTTTTAAAGCTCAAGTATGTTTAATTGGTTGTACAAGAGAATTCTCCTTTCAATTGGGGAGAAGGGTTTGTTATGACTTATGTTTGATGATTTAGGGTTGTAATGAAGAATTGTTCATAAATTATGTTTGATTAAAGGGATCATCATCAATTAGTTGCTTTGGCATGAACTTTATACCTCAATCTTTGTTTCTCATGTTAAACCCATGAAAATGTATTTAGGTAATGTGTAATGTTTTAATAAACATGAGGAACTTGAATTAAAGATGGAATTTAGAAGGTATGTAACTTGAATAAGCTTCTACTCATGTGTATTTTATGATACTCAAGTTCTAGTTCATACTATGGTGAAATGTGGAAGAATAGTGACTTGACCAAGCTTTTAATCATGTTACCTTGTGTTATTCCAATGATAAATTATGTTATAGTGAAGTTGGGTTCAAATATCGCCTTAAGTTCATCTTGGATTGCATGAGAAATGAGGTGATGATGCTTAATTTTGAGTTGAAATTGAGCTGCCCCAAAACAGAATTTGCTTGGTCCGCTCGAGCGGCGGGAAACCGCTCGAGCGGAAAAAACCACCTCCCAGCAGTTTTGTGAATTTTTCAGTCCGCTCGAGCGGCCAAAGTGGCGCTCGAGCGGGGGACTCATTTTCAGGAAAAAAATGTGTTTGTTCAGTTTGCGTGCTTGTCTCTCTGGTATTTTCAGAATATTTTTCTGATGATTTTAAAGTGGTTGAAAATGCATGCAAAGGGTAAAGACCCAGAAATGATTTAAGAAAGAAAAAGGAACTAATGTGCATTGATTGTGTACAGGGTACACTCCAGGAGGGACAAGCATGCCGTTGTAGCACTGTGAGTAGTAGTACAAAAATGTACATGTTATTTATCGTTGATAATTATTGTCATTAATGCTCTGTTCTTTGTGAGTGTTCTACGAATAGTATGAAAATTGGAAAGTTATGTGACTCCATGTGAATTGGAAGTTATTTTGTTGTGTTACAAGTTTATAAGTTAAGTCCGTTACAAGTTTACATAAGTTATAAGCTCAAGAACGTTACAAGTTTATTTACGTGGCAAATTCAAGTACATACAAGTTTAAGTAAATGACAAGTGCAAGTATATACAAGTTGAAGTATGTTACGAGTTTTACGTATGTTACAAGCCCATGTATGTTACAAGTTCACGTATGTTAGAAGTTCAAGTATGTTACAAGTTTATGTATGATACAAGTTCATGTATACTCTAAGTCACGCATGTTGCAAGTTCAAGTATGATTTCAAGTATATTTCAAGGATAGTTCAAGTATAGTTCAAACATGTTTCAAGTATGGTTCCCAGTATATTATAAGTTCAAGTATGTTACAGGTATGCTTCAAGTAAGTTACGAGCTCAAGTATGTTTCAGGTATATTTTAAATATGTTACAAGTCTAAGTATGCTACCAAAGTTAGATACATTTTAAGGGCTTTAATGCCAACATGTTTACAAGGGCTTTATGCCATTACAAGTTATGAGGCTTTATGCCATTTTCAAGGGCCTCGTGCCATTTACAAGGGCTTTATGCCATTTTCAAGGGCCTCGTGCCATTTACAAGGGCTTTATGCCATTTTCAAGGGCCTCGTGCCATTTCAAGGGCTTTGTGCCAACTTTCAAGGGCTTTAAGCCAAAATGTTATGTTCAAGCTAATATGTTTCGGGATGTTCAAGTTGATATGTTTCAAGATGTTTAAGCTCATATGTTCAAGATGTTCAAGTTGATATGTTTAAGATGTTCAAGTTATATGTTTTAAGGGTCAAGCTAATATGTTTCAAGATAGAGCCTAAGTCTATTGCGAGGTAACACAGACTCTCACTAACTATGTGGACTTTGCATTACATGCTTATGTATGTGTTTTAAAGTTTGATAAGTATATGTTTTGAAGTTCAATAAGTGTTAACAAGCTACGACTCTATATGTGTTTTGTTTACTATGATACAAGTTATGCATTGTTTCCTTAAGTATTACTATTCACTGAGCTTGGCTCACCCTCTGTATGTCTGTTTCTGTAGGTAACCAACCAGGAGGTCAGTCCTAACCTAGGACGTCTGTTTCCTTTTGTCAACCTTATGAATTCAAGCACTAGGCGAGATTACCTATTTGGAGCAACTTTGTTAAAATGTTGTCTTGTATTTTGATGTGAGTTGTA
>JAPPVO010006086.1:0-33630 GCA_030407325.1 Camellia japonica | reverse complement strand
GCTACCTAGACATTTCTGTCCTGTCTGGGTCTTCTTTGTCATTCTTGAGTCTGTTGTCATTGCGAGTCATAGTCTCTTTTCAATAAACAGAAAAAAACAAATTCAAACAAAGCCATAGAGTCTGCCTACTTCTTTGTGCCTTAATTCATCGCATTGACCAAAGTTTTTCAAAACTTTTTCCAAAACTCTGATAAAAACGAAGAGGAAGAATTTCCTCGGGATTTGCAAATTTTGATCAACTGAGAGGAAGAGAGGTGTGCTAAGCCTTTGATGAATAAATCATTTTTGTTAATGTGGGTACTGAAAGGATCCTGGCTTGGTCCAAATTGGTTCTATCTTATCTTCGTAAGAGTACGAGTGATTAGTCACTTTGTGAAAAGATTTCAAAAACTGTTTTTGCGTGGTCCTACGAAGACATGCCTGGAATTGATTATACAGCATAGGATCCCTCTTGACTCGTGGTCCGACCTCCTCAGTTCTTAGCTTTCAAACCTTGATTTGAAGTTCCATGATCATTCAAAGTGTAAGGCTTGCATAGCCGAATTGGAAATAGCCCTTGAACTAGGGGCAATGATGTGATTCAAATGAAGAAGCCCTTCAACTAGGGGCAATAAGGTCGAATATGATTTAGATTGGAAAGAGCCCTTGAACTAGGGGATGATGTGATCCAGATTGGAAACAGACCTTGAACTCAGGGCAGAGAATGTGATTTCGATTTAAAACACAGCCTTGAACTAGGGGCAAAAGTGTGAGGCTTGCATAGCTGAAATGGAGGTAGCCCTTGAACTAGGGGCAATAAGGTATCACCCTTGACAGGCTCACTGGGCCGAAAACCCGGAAGGGCGACCCAGGCAAAAGTTAGAGCACAAAAAAAAAATAAAAATAAAAATAAAAAAAAGGAAAAAATAAAAAGAAAAATGAAAAGCTCGCAAGGTTGAAAACCCGAAAGGGCGACTTTGGCAAAAGTTAGAGCGTAAAAGGAGAGTGTCAATACCCGAATGAACCTTAGCCAAAACTATGTAGGACTTGTGATTCAGATTGGAAACAACCCTTGAACTAGGGGCAAGAAGGTCGGATGTGATTTAAGATTTGAAGCAGCCCTTGAACTAGGGGCAAAAGGTTGGATGTGATCAAAGAGTTAAAACTGAATCGTTTCCCAATGAAGACCGCCCAGAAAGGCCAAACCCAGAATTTGAGAGAATGAATTTATTATTGAAGGACAGTCGAGTTCCTATCCACTACACTAGGGGCAACACTAGGGGCAAATTCGAACCAATTAGCCTAGTCCCTACATCATCATATCTACTGGTCAAGTGTAGTAGTCGTTCTTATAGATGGCCTAGAGATTCAATCCAATCAACATGGACAAGTTAAAATGAAAGTAACCCTTGAGAGGCTCGCTGGGCTGAAAACCAGAAAGGGCGACCCAGGCAAAAGTTAGAGCAGAAAAACAAAAAAAATAAACTCAAAGGATAAAAAAAAAAATGAAATGAACAAAATGAAAAACAAAAAATGAAAATGAATAAAAAAGAAGCTCGCAAGGTTGAAAACCCGAAAGGGCGGCTTTGGCAAAAGTTAGAGCACAAAAGGAGAGTGTCAATACCCGAGTGAACCTTAGCCGGAACTACGATGGCCTGATTCCTATCTTTGGGATACGTAGGTAGCTTCATCTTGAAGTTCGGCCCCAATAATTTTCAACTCATTCATTTTGTCCATGTTTGATTGGTGTATCTTTAGTCCACTTGGTTGTCCTATCCGTGTTTCATTGGTGTATCTTCGTTCTGCTCAGTTCAGTTGGTTTCGATTCAACTTGGTTCGGTTCGGTTTGGTCCAGTTCTGCTCGGCTTCATTCGGTTTGGTTTGGCTCGGTTCGGTTGGCTTGGTTCAGATATCACCTTTGATTATCTGGCTTGGGACTATGCACCCCAATAGTTGATTCCATATTAGTTGAGTAGTGACCATTTGCAAAGATAGATTTTGATTAATTTGAATGAAGCTGACTAATTTTTCTCGAAAATTGTTCCATTTTTGCAAAACTTGGACCATTCTTTGGATTTGAAAAGGGAAAATTTTCAGTGCTCACAGTTTAGCTTACATGATTTGAAACAGAAAATGGAATAAGTATGCTAATTTAACTCTCATGTTGATCAAAACATTTTTACAAAAAAATCAAGAAAAAAAATCAAGGCAATGAATTAGGGGCATAGTTGAGTTAGTGATTCTGTCTTCTCCACCACTCGAGTCAACTCTTCAGTATATATAAGTGTGTATTCATATCAGTCAAGGTATTCATACCAGTCAGTGTATATAAGTGTGTATTCATACCAGTCAGTATATTTTATACCAGTCGGTGTATTTATACTAGTCAGTGTATATAAGTGTGTTTGGATCGTTTTGCTTCGTTCTTCTTTCGTTAAGTCATTTTTTATTCAGGTCAGTATAGAATCAATGTTCAATTCATAGTTCAAAATTCAATCACTCTCAAATTCAATCAAACAAAAATGTTTTCAAGTTCAAAGTGAAATGCCAGTCACGCCATTGATGAGCAAAAAAAAGAAACTGATTTTATTGAAGTCAGGGGAGGACATCCCCGATTACAGAGACTCCAAAAAAAAAAAAAAAAAAAAAAAAAAAAAAAAAAAAACAGCAAGCCCAGAAAAGATATATCCGTATATATTTGTGTATATATCCGTATATGTTTGTGTATATGTCTGTATATGTCTGTGTCATATATACCTGTATATATACTGTATATGTCTATGTCTGTGTATAGGTCTGTTATTTGTCTGTGTATATTGCCGTATTCATATGTATTTTGTTCGTACATGGTATATATATACGGTATTTGGTTCGAACATACAATTCATTCTTTCATTTTGTGCATCTATCGCACAATAATCTCACTTCGTGCACCTACCACTCAAATTTCAATTTCAATTCCATCGCACTGTCTTGTGCATCAATTTCAATAGCCCTGCCTTGGGCACTGCACTGCTTTGTGCATCAATTTCAATCGCCCTGCTTTGGGCACCGCACTACTTGTGCATCAATCACCCTGCCTTGGGCACCGCACTGCTTTGTGCATCAATCGCCCTGCCTTGGGCACCGCACTACTTTGTGCATCAATTTCAATCGCCCTGCCTTGGGCACCGCACTACTTTGTGCATCAATTTCAATCGCCCTGCTTTGGGCACCGCACTGCTTTGTGCATCAAATTCAATCGCCCTGCTTTGGGCACCGCCCTGCTTTGGGCATCAAATTCAATCGCCCTGCTTGGGCACCGCACTGCTTTGTGCATCAAATTCAATCGCCCTGCTTGGGCACCGCCCTGCTTTGGGCATCAAATTCAATCGCCCTGCTTTGGGCACCGCATTGCTTTGTGCATCAAATTCAATCGCCCTGCTTGGGCACCGCACTGCTTTGTGCATCAATTTCCATCGCCCTACTTTGGGCACCGCACTGCTTTGTGCATCAATTTCAATCGCGCTATTTACGCATCGCACCATCTTGTACACTCTCCCGGGTCTAGGAGACCTTAAATCCTCTGAAGGTGCAAGTCCTTTGGTGTTTGTCGTGCCCAAACAATTTTCCTGGTCTAGGAGACCTTAAATCCTCTAAAGGTGCAATTCCTTTGGTGTTTGTCGTGCCCGAACGACTTCAATCGGTCTGGTATAGTCACCTGACTGTGTTTGTAATGAGTTCCTAGGAGATCAATAAGACGGTGGAAACTAGAGTTCGAATGGCGATGCCTAGAACGCAAAAGGTTGGGATTTCCGAGACTAAAGTCTGGTTTAAATACCCAGGGGTGTATCCCGGCTTGAAATCTGTATGGCAGCCCCATAGGTTGAGATAGCTTGTATGCGCCTCAACTCTGGAAACTAAACCAACCTAGTCTGTCATCCTGTTGGAGAACAGGGAAAGTTGCAAACATAGCCAGCATTCCATAACATTGTATTGCATTGCACAAATCATGAATTACCACCCTGGCTTCGCGTAGCGTGTAAGTCCACTTGCCACCTCGGCTTCGCGTAGCGTGTAAGTCCACTTGCCAACTCGGCTTCGCGTAGCGTGTAAGTCCACTTGCCAACTCGGCTTCGCGTAGCGTGTAAGTCCACTTGCCAACTCGGCTTCGCGTAAGCGTATAAGTCCACTCGTTAAACCGGCTTCGCGTAAGCGTATAAGTCCACTCGTTAAATCGGCTTCGCGGAAGCGTATAAGTCCAATCGTTAAATTGGCTTCGCGTAAGCGTATAAGTCCACTCGTTAAATTGGCTTCTCGTAAGCGTATAAGTCCACTCGTTAAATCGGCTTCGCGTAAGCGTATAAGTCCACTCGTTAAATCGGCTTCGCGTAGCGTATAAGTCCAATCGTTAAATCGGCTTCGCGTAAGCGTATAAGTCCACTCGTTAAATCGGCTTCGCGGAAGCGTATAAGTCCAAATCTTCAAATCGGTTAAAAAAAGCAGGTGCGCCTGTCTGTTCACACCACCCAATTGGTTAATAATGGCAGGTGCGCCTGTCTGTTTACACCACCCCTTCTCCTTTCGCGTGAGACGCGTTAGGTTGTTGATTCACTCGGTTAAAAACATCAGGTGCGTCTGTTGTTTACACCATATTTCCTCCTCTCGCGTGAGACGCGTTAGGATGTTGATTTCTCTTGGTTGAGGTCTTCCCTCTCTTGCATAAATCATGAATTTTCAAACAAACCGGCTTCGCGAAGCGTGTAAGTCCAACTTTCAAACTGCATTTTGTGTATATCATTTGCATTCTGCCCCTGAACTACGCTGGTTTGATTCCTTGCAAAGGGACACGTAGGCAACCTTCGGGTTCAACCACATGCATTGCATTTTGTGTGATTGCCCAAGTCTTACGGCCTTGTCAAAAGGGTCGTCTTCTGGCTTTGACATTCACTCACGTCATTTCATGACTTCGAGCTCTGTCAAAGAGGGGCAACTGTAGACACCCCATTTTGACCAGCCCTAAGACTTGGGCGCTTTCTGTTGATTACCCGATGATGATAATTAGAATGTGTTTCTCACAGAATCCTCAACAAGAAAAATGGAATTTGAGCTTTAATCCCAACCTTTACCCATTTTTTGGCCAAACTATTTTAGACCTTAAAACCCTCTTTTCAAAATATGTTTTTTTTTAAAAATGTTTCTACAATGTCCCGAAGCTCCTATTTCGATTAAAATGTTGCACTTTTCAGTAAACCGAGTAAGGACAAAGTGGAAATAAATGGAAGGGAGGTGAACTTTTTTTGAAAAATATTTAAAAACATCTTCTTTATAGGTTTGGAGTTAAAGGAAATAGGAGGTGATGAAAGAAAACTAGTTTAGGAAAATAATGAGCATCAAATCATTAAGAAGGAAATGAGCAGCCTTTACTAAATTAGGCATATCTCTTTGTACACTTGGAATTTAAATGTGAGGCCACCACCATTGGAAAGTAGACTTCTGGGGCTTCAATTTAGACCCAAGAACCACCTCAGACCAAGTTCAAATAAGGGAGATATGCCCATTTGAAGTTGGGCTTAAGAGCAGATTTTGTTGACCCAGCCCGAGACAGTCTTTACTAAATTAGGCATATCTCTTTGTACACTTGGAATTTAAATGTGAGGCCACCACCATTGGAAAGTAGACTTCTGGGGCTTCAATTTGGACCCAAGAACCGCCTAAAACCAAGTCCATTTGGGGGAGATATGCCCATTTGAAGTTGGACTTAAAAGCAGATTTTGTTGACTCGGCCCAAAACAACAATAGGCCATTTTTTTTTTTGTTTTGGTTCGGTTGGGACAACCCATTTACCCATTTTCTGAGCCATTCAAGTGCATCCACTCATCCTCCATTATACCTAATCATCTCCCATTGTCAAAAAGAGGTTTTGTTTGCATTCATAAAGGAGTATCCCATGCAACCACCTTGAAAATTTGCCCTCCTATCACATTCTTGTCTCCCACCTTGTCTCCCACCCTCTTTTTGACCTTTCCTCTCCCTCATTGCCTATATAGAATGATCATATTGTAAGAGAGAGGGGCACCACGAAATTGAAGAGAAAGGAGTGAGAAAAGAGTGAAAAAAGAGAGAAAAAATGAGTTTTTGAGCCAAAAATATTTCTACCTTCCATATACACCCCATACCTTCCATAGCTACTGAAATTCCTCATTTCCACACACCAAAACCACTCTAAAAATTCTGATATAGCCAAAGATCAATTGCCTTGATCATAAGGAAGAGTGTTTAGTGATTGAAAGTGAGAAAAACTAGAGAGTTAGCCACTTTTCATACCATAAACTCCATAAACTCCATAATTTCGAATTGAGGATTTGAGAACACACTTCACTTGAGGGTGATCAAGAGGAAGTTTGGAAATCAAGAAGTTCAATCTTTCTTTGGAAGGTGAATTTTTGGTCTTTCATTTTCTTATATTTTATATCTCATATTTATTTTCTTACTTCTTATTTCATAGTGTTTTGTTATAATCCAAGTAGTTTGTTTATCTCATATTTATTTTCTTACTTTATATTTCATAGTGTGTTGTTATAATCCTAGTGGTTTGTTTAGCTTATAATTATTTATTTATTTATTTTTATTCGCATGTTTTAATTTCATATTAGTTTTGTTGTAATCTTGCATGTCCTACCTCATATTTATTTTTATTTCTTGTATTAGTCTCAAATTAGTTTTGTTGTAATCTTGCATGTTCTACCTCATATTTATTCTTTTTCTTGTATTAGTCTCACATTAGTTTTGTTGTAATCTTGTATTATGTTGTAAGTTTACACTTTTTATTTTATTTTATATTTGTTTTCGTGTTTTTAATCTAACCGGTAGTGGTTAGTTGAGCCACCTACATATTTTTTGTTTGTGCCTTTTCTTGGTTTCGCAACAAGACAGGTTTTGCTTGGCCTAGTTGGCCGGCCGGCCTATTTGGCCGGTCGGTTAGCTTCTTCCAGACAAGATGGCGTAATCTCCCAATGTTGACCAATTTCCGGTGGCGGTTCCAAAGAACATGAAGTTTTTATTTTATTTTATTTTTTATTTTTTTTAATTTTGAGTGTATTGTGAGGTTTTTATTTTGTTGTAATATTCCCTTCTCTCTCTCTTATCTGGTTTGTAATAATTTATTCAAAGCGTTGTAATAATTCCCCGCCCCACTTCTTTCTATCCCATTCTTTTACTTGCTTTCCTTATTTGTACATAAACATCATATTTATTTTTCATCATATTCATGCTTTGCATCCATGTTTCATGCATCTTGATTCGGCAAAGTTTGCATTTGTGGATTTAATCAATTCCTATGTGATTATGTGCGCTACCTCATGTTCTTGAGATGATTCACATGTCATATCTTAGAAGCCGAATCTTTAGTTGCATCTCATGAGTGAATTGTATTAGGATTTTGTATATAAGATCATGCATGTTTTACTAACTTTGTTTTGTAGCTTGTTCGCGGGTCGTTAAACATGTAAGTTTTTATGCTTTAGCATCCCGTTTGTGTGTGTTTTTCTTACTATGTTTAAGCATCCTACCATGTGGCTATTTGCTTATGTGATATAACTGTATGAATGCCAGTGGATGGAGGTTGTGTCGCTTAATTTGGAATGATATTGATTTTCGTGTTTGTAAACTCAATTTATTTGGGTTATACATTTTCAAAACTCTTTCAAAACTATACGAAATCAAGTTATTCCAAAATGGGTGACATAGTCTATACTTGTATGTTTCACATAGTAAATTTTAGGATTTATTAAATAATCAGAACATGAACATATAAAGAAAATAAAAGTCATATTATGGTTTAGTAGAGGCCGATCTTTTGATCGGGTGAACGGGGGTGCTCAAATAATGACCTTCCCCCTTCATACCTAAGGTTCCGAGCCAAGCATCCTTGGTTACGACGAACAGTGGCCTTGGCACGAGTCATGGGTTTCCTAATTTTCCCAAAATAAATATTAGGTGGCGACTCTGAGTTCTGATGACGCAGTCCATTTTTAACAAAATTGCAATAAAATGGATTTTCAATAAAAGTTGCCAAATCTGGACTTTCATCTACATTTCACATTGCACTCGTGAAACATTGAGATCAAAGAGATCTCGGGAGTCCGAACTGTTTAACGCGCGCGGGTACCCCCCGGGCATGTTACACATGGTAAAACCATCTCACTTGGTTTAAGCAGTGAGGGGGTGTTGAAGGATAAGTATTATCTTTCAGGAATGAGAATCCTAGGAGGACTCTACATGGAGGAGTAAGAGTCCTACTAGGATTGTGCCACACGGAACCTACAAAAGCTCACAAACATCACCTATGGAGAGGTAACACAACTTTGATTCCCGAATACACTGAGCTTTTTGTCTATTTGTTTATTTTGCTGACTTAGGCATCAGAGAGGTATCCGACACACACCCGCCGGCTAGCTTACGTTTGTGTTTTTAGGGAGTAAAACGACGTCGTACGAAGGAGCGCAATCTTGATCAACAGGATTATACGAGAAGGTTTATTTCTTTCCCGTACAATTGGCACCGTCTTTGGGAATTCAGACAAGAACAAAACCTCTTGATCAAGCTTTTCCTCTTTAGAATCAATGGCGCACAACGAAGATTTGCCACAGTCCGCCATTGACGAACAAACACCAGAGGGGGGTGCGAGGCGCGAAGGTCTACCTTCTATCCCTCCTATGGCGGACTTGGAGCCACAGTGACAGAATCCCAGGAGGGATGTGAGGGGGAGAAGGCGGACTAACAGCCCCCGTCACTCTCGATCACAAAGTCCTGAGAAACAAAGGCGAAGGATTGATCCTCAAGTTCTGGAGGACCGCGTGAAAAGAACAAGATGAATTAATAAGGAAGATGGCGGCGGATATGGAGGCCATGAAACCCCAGATCAAGGGAAAAAGGATGGCGACAGGAGAGGGGCGTAAAGGCAACACGCCCCCTCGCCACTCAGAAGATCGCAGTAGGCATACCACGCCATCACAAGCAGAAAATAGAAGCCTCAGGACGGGCGATACTCAATCCAGAACCTCCAGGACTCGTTGCACCAGGTCTGAGAGAACGAGGACTGAGAGGTCATATACTGAGGGAAGCACCTATCGGCCCTCGCGCACACACCAGACATTATCCAGGCAGACGGAATTGCCAAGATCATCCGACTTACGGACCGTACTAGAAGAAAGGGCACGATGGAAGGAGGATAATAGGGCGCGCGACCCTCGCAGGGTATCTGCCCTTCAGCGGTTGGCTCCTCGGACACACGGAAGCATTGAGGTTGGAATGTCATTACCACGGCCTGCCTACGAACCAACGGACAAAGTATTAGCGAGGCTGCAGACCTCGCCATTCGTTCCGGCAATTGAAAACGCGCCCCTACCTTCAGGCTTCCTTCAGTCCAAATTCACCACGTACGAGGGGAAGACAGACCCCTACATGCACCTAAGCCACTTTCGCCAGGTTATGGTGGTATATCGACGCAACGAGGCTTTGATGTGCATCCTCTTCCCATCAAGCCTTGGCGACCTAGGCCTGACTTGGTTCGAAAAACTTCCAGAAGGCAGCATAGCCTCCTGGGCGCAGCTAGCAGAGGCGTTCGTAACAAGGTTCAGAACGAACACCAAAACGCCAGTAAAGATCGACCAGCTTCTCTCCATTGACATGGGCGACAAGGAGACACTTAGATCCTACAATAGTCGCTACTGGGAGACCTTCAACCAGATTGGGGACTGCCTCACCAATCTGGCCATTGTACAATACAAAAGAGGCCTTCCAGCCAGGAACAGATTAAGGGACTCAATCACCATGACACCACTCCTCACCATGGAGACCTTGATGGAAAGAGTACATTTTAGCACATCAAGGTGGAAGAGGATGGCGCCCGTGCCAAAACAAAATCTGGCACGACTGCAATACCGGAGAAAAAGGCCTCAGCAAAGGTCAATACGGTAGACCGTCCGAGCAAAAATGAACGAGGCAGGTGGGACAACGGAGAAGACCAGGATAAAAGATGGTTGAGAGTCCGCACTGCCATTACCACGGTATTCAAAAAGCCAATCTATCGGATTCTAAGCGAGATACGCGATGAACCTTTCATCAGATGGCCTGCTAAGCTAGGAGAGACTCAGAAGGACTACGACGAAAGGTCACGGTGCACCTTCCATAAAGAAAAGTGGCACCGCACTGAAAATTGCCCGCCATTGAGACAGCACCTGGAGGAGTTGGTGGCAGCAGGTCACCTGGATAAATACATTGAAGAAGGGACGCAACCAGCCCCCCAGGACCACAATAACCCCAACGGGATGCCAATCGACGCCCCACCTCAAGGCGTAATCAATGTGATACATGGAATCTTCGAACCTGAGCGTGTATGCGAGCTCAAAGTATCAATCAAGAAGGCCGAGCACTTAAGGGAGGTACTAAGTGCACAACCTACTATCAAAAAAGGAAAGATAGAGGCCACCAACATCATGTCTTTTTCAGATAGAGACTTGGCAATGATATATTGTCCCCACAATGATGCCCTGGTTGTCACTCTCCGAGTCAAGGATTTTGACGTCAAGCGGATTTTGATTGACCAGGGTAGTTCATGTGAGATAATGTATTACGAAACATTTAAACAATTGAAGCTACAAGACAAAGACTTGGCACCCGCCGTATCTCCCCTGATTGGATTCAATTCAATGCCAGAATGGCTAGTCGGCAAAATAATCCTACCAGTCAGAGCAGGAAGCGTGACAAAACAAGTGGAATTCTGGGTGTTGAAAGTCCCTTCCACTTACAACATAATCTTGGGAAGAACATGGATGCATGCCATGCGGTCGGTAGCATCATCCTACCATCAAGTAATGCGGTTCCCCAACGAAGCCGGGGTAATTGAAGAGATCTTCGGAGACCAGATCATGTCCAAGCAATGCTTTGTCACTGTGAATGGCAGCCGCGCTGCCAAGGGATATGTTCATTCGATGGAAGAACCTGAAAGTAATGAACTGTTCGTAGATGTTGGCAAAGTAGCCAATCAAAAAGCGGTGGAAGACTTGGTAGAGGTAAGAATAGATGAAAAGAACCCGGATAAGTTCTTTTTGCTCGGTTCGTCGTTGTCCAGCACTGAGAGATTAGAGGTCTTGGAATTTTTGACCTCTAACATCGAAGTGTTCGCCTGGACACCATACGACATGCCAGGCATTGATCCTAACTTCATCTGTCACCAACTCAATGTCCATCCATCCGCTAGACCAATCATTCAGCGCGCGCGCAGATCGGCATTCCACCACGCCGAGATAGTGGCGGAAGAAGTAGGAAACCTACTAGAGGCAGGAGCAATCAGAGAGGTGCACTACCCTAGATGGATCTCTAATACGGTGGTAGTGCCAAAGAAGAATGGAAAATGGCGTGTCTGCGTCGACTACAAGACGGTTAATAAAGCATGCCCAAAGGACAGCTTCTCCCTACCACAGATAGATCAACTGGTAGACCTAACGGCGGGGTATAACCGACTTAGCTTTCTTGATGCGTACAGAGGCTACCATCAAATCGCCATGTACGAACCAGACCAGGAGGTCACGTCCTTTACAACTCCAAGAGGACTGTATTGCTACAAGGTCATGCCCTTTGGCCTAAAGAACGCAGGGGCAACATTCCAGAGAATGGTCACCAAGATGTTCGAGCCATTGTTAGACAGAACAATGGAGGCTTACATCGACGACATAGTGGTCAAGAGCAAGGATAAGAATGACAATCTCAAAGACCTAGGTGAGATGTTTGAGATCCTAAAGAAGCACAAGTTGCGCCTCAATGCGTCTAAATGCGCATTCGGAGTAGGATCTGGCAAATTCCTGGGCTTCCTGGTGACCAACCGGGGTATAGAAGCAGACCCCTGTAGACACCCCATTTTTGACCGACTTTAAGACTCAGACGTCACCGATTGAGCGCTCGGTGATGTTGCATATTGTGCTCGTTCAGAAGTCTCAGAGTCGCGGCCGTGCGCCCTGCCTCCGGACTTCCGAATCCTCTTCTGTGCCTTGCCTCGGTTTGCGAACCAGACTCGGTTTTCTCTGTTTTCTTTCCTGCGGGGAGGGAGAGGTCCAGTAGATCATCTCTCGGTGGCCGTGGGCTACTTTTTGTGGCCGTAGGCCATTTTGCCCATTTCGGAGCCCGGTTCCCGGTTTTCGGAGCCGTCAGGCCATGTGCCTCGGTTCGGGACCGCCCAACCGTCTCCGATTCCTCCGGTTCTTAGCAGGTACCTCTGTTTTGTCATAACGAGGGACACTGGGGTCTTAGATACCCACTTCGTGGCCAAACACCACTTTCGGTGCTTAACAGCCTATTTTCGGGCCCCAAACCTCGCGGTTTGGCCCCCGAGCATTCGTTTTGCATCGATTTTTGTTCATTCTTGGCAGGTACCTCTGTTTTATCATCAGGAAGATCACTGGAGGGTGGGAGGCTAGCAATTGTCCAAGCAACCTGTTATGCTCTTCCGGCGCCCCCCGGCGCCCGTTTTTCTCACTTCCGGGCTAATGTTGACCACCCTAGGGCCATTTTCTTCGAGCCAAAACCACATATTCGTGTTGTACACACATGGGAGGACACTAAAAACCCATGGCCGGCTAGTAATTCTTCTTTTCATTTTTGACCCTCTTTGAAAAGTGGATTGTTGTTTCTACTGGTTCAGAGTTGCCAATTTCCAACCACAAGGCCTTGTTGTACACACCTGGGAGGACACCATCATGTGGTGGCCGGCCAGCAAATCAATCTTTCCATTTTTGCCCTTGGCCGGCCGGCTAGGGGGGGTGGCCGGCCGGCCACCTCCAATAAAGGTGGCTAGCCGGCCAGCTTCCTTGGGATGTGAGCTTTCCAGCTGTGCTTTGAAATTCCCCCAAAAATATCTCTCCGGAGGACCCATTTGGAGGGAAATATAGAGCTCATTTCCCTCCATTCTAAGGGAGACTCTTCTCTTCCTCTCTTGCACACACTAGTGTCCTCCCAACTCAAGAACACAAGCTACAAGCTTTGATTCAAGCATACACATACATAAAACTCCATTTTCTTCAAGTTTTGAGGCCTTTTCTTCATCATCTCCAAGCACCACCAACACCACTTCATTTCCAGCAGCAAGGAGGAGTTCTTAAGAGGCTTAGAAGCAACTTTCTTCAAGCAAGAGGTAGCAAAAGTGTTGTCTACAAGGGTGAGTCTCAAAATCCCTTTTTTATACCACTTTCTTGCTTCTTTCCTTAACCCTACTTGCTCACTGTTTTGAGCTCCGACCTTAACTGAAAGTGGTCCTCTTTTGAGCTATTCTTGATGTTTGTTTAAGGGCTCAACTCTGTTTGAGCCCTCCATCTTGCACTTGTCTCAATATCCTCTTATATGCCTTTATTTTGCATTGAATATTTGGCTATGTGTGATCTGAATTGGAGCATCTCATGAAATGATATTGTGCTTATTTTTGAGCCTTATTCAACATTGAAGAAGGTCTCAACCTTGTTTTCATGCTCCATGTGTCACTTGCTTTGAATCCATGTTTTACCCTTGCTTTTGCATGCTTTTTCTAGCCTATGAGTGATCTGTTTTCGAGAATGATATAAACTGTGAGTGGACCTATTTTGAGCCCCTCTTCAATATTGAAGAATGGCTCAACCCTGTTTGGCCTCTCTATCATGCACTTGCTTCATAATTTCTCATATTTACCGTAAACTTGCATGATTTATTTGATCTACATGCAGTCTGTTTTGGAACATGTCATGAACTGTGAGTAAGATTATTTTGTGTCCCTCTACAATATTGTAGAAGGGATCAATCTTGTTTGGGGTCTCCATGTTATACTTGTCTTTATATCCTCTTTGACCCCCATTTTGCATGCTTTTTTGAGCTTACCTAGCTTCTGTTTTCGGCCATCATCAGTACTGAAAATATCCATATTTTGATCTTCTTGACATATTTCATTGAGGGTCTTTGTTGGTTTGATGAATTTTTGGGGTACTTCATGTTATAGCCTTATATATCCTCATTCTTGCATAGCATTTTTACCATGTTTTCATACTGATTTGGGGGATTTCATCTACTGTAAATGTTCATATTTTGAGTCCCTCATCAGTGTTGTAGAAGGGTACTTTTCAGTTTGAGCATCGCATACACCACTTGCTTCAATACCCCTCTCTTGGCTCGTATTTTTGCATGCTATTGTTGTCCTATCTATGCTTGCTATTTAGCCCTTTTTGTGACTGAAAAATGCTATTTTGGGGGCTGCCTTGCTACTGTTTTGCATGTCATGTACCAATTATGCATGTTTAGTATGGCTATAGGCCATTCCGGGTGCTTATTATCGCATTTCGGGACCATTCCGGGGATTTGGCATCATTCCCCACCTTTTGGGACTGTTTGGCATCATTTGTAAGTGCTGAAATTCCATTTGCATGTTTGCATATCATTTTCGTATGTCATTTTATGCTTTAACGCATTGCCTCGGTTTGCGCGCCCCTGTGCGCGCACTTCGAGGCACCCCATTTTCCTCTTCGGCCTCTCATGTGAGTGTGGCTGAGGCTTACTCATGTTAGTATAAGTCCATTTCGCATTTCGTATGTCATTTCATGCTTTAATCCATCGCCTCGGTTTGCGTGCCCGTGTGCACGCACTTCGAGGCACCCTATTTTCATCTCCGGCCTCCCGTGTGAGTGTGGCTGAGGCTCTCTCATGTTGGTATAAGTCCATTCTGAATTCTGTATGCCATTTTAGTCTTATCACATTGCGTATGCCATCGCCTCGATTTGCGCGCCCGTGTGCACGCATTACGAGGCGCTTTATTTTCATCCGACGGCCTCTTATGTGAGTGTGGCTGAGGTCCACTCATGTTAGTGTAAGTCCATTTTGCATTGTGCATATCATTTTAGATTCATTGCATTCCGTATGCCATTTTCTCGATTTGCGTGCCCGCGGGCACGCATTTCGAGACATCTCATTTTTAGTCTCATTGTATATCATATAGCATGTCATTTCATGCCTTAGGGCCATCGTCTCGGTTTACGTGCCCGTGTGCACGCATTTCGAGGCACCACTTCATTTTCATCCAACGGCTTCTTATGTGAGTGTGGCTGAGGTCCACTCGTGTTAGTATAAGTCCAATTTGTATTGCGTGTGCCATTTCATGTCTTAGGATCATCACCTCGGTTTGCGTGCCCGTGTGCACGCATTTCGAGGCATCTCATTTTCATAGCATTGTGCATGCTAGGATTGTATTTTAGTTGCATTTCATGCATATCATGCATATTGCATTGTGTTCGGGATAGGAGTTAGCCCGGGCACGGGAAACGAGGCACGTTTCGTACTCCGAGTGACGGAACGAGTCTCAATTCCCCAGTCACCGACACTCCGGATTACCCATGATGGAGTTAGGTTTTTATTGTAGCATTCATCCGCATTCATCCTATATCGAGTTGTGCAATCCGACTCCTCGGCCATCATGCATCGATATGCGTGATTGGTGGCCCGAGGATCGAGGCATGCATATATTTGTGAAATACATTGCTATGCCCCTTTCCTGCTCTCTGTTGCAGCAAAATGAAGAATCAGCAACTTTTCAGAGTCGGGCACGCATTTCGAGAAACATTGCAAACAGAGGCTAATCGGGGCATCCCAGTGGATTTCCGCGCAAGGCAGCCCTGCATACATCATTTCATTATCCGGAACGAAGCGAGGCAGCCCCTGGCTTGCATGCCAGTTTTACAGCTTTCTTAGTTAATCTGTTAATTAATTAGGAATCTGTTATTTCGGACTGTACTATTCTTTTATTTCGGACTGTATATTTATTCGGACCCTCTGCGCGAGGGCATAATTGTAATAAGTGTGGGTGAGTGTGATGTATGTCTTCCAACCCCCATTTCTTTCTCCCTTTTATTTATCCGCTTATGATGGTTAGATATAGGGCATATTTCGATTAGCATACAGTATGACAGCATGTTTGCATCATTCATCTGTTTTGCATGCACCGGGCTCGGCGCATCATACAAACTGCATTTGTATTTCAAATCCCAAATTGAATACTTGATAGCTGTAGCATTCACATGCCATGTTTAGAATAGCTGAGCCTGCTATAGTTTGCATTCTTGCATGTGTTGCATTAGGCATTTCTTATACTTAGGATCATGCATGATTTCTAACCAATTTCCGTTTTGGCTTGGAGTACTCGGTGAGTTTTATGCTTTAGCATCCTTGCATGCGTGTGAGTGACTGCCATGAATAGCATGCTTACCATGAGGCTATGTGCTTATGTGATATAACTGCCTTGAATGCCTGTGGGTGGAGGTTGAGTTACTTGGATTGGACAATTCATCAAATGTTTGTTTTAAGCCCACTAGATAGTGGCAAAATCATGTTTTCTAAGCCCACCTGAGGGTGGCAAATCCGCGTCTTAGCCTACCTGCGGGTAGCACCATCAAACCATTTTCAAACAAACAAACATGAAATGTTTTGTTCCAATTCAGGCGGCTCAGTCTATACTTGTTTGCTGCAAACATCACATAGTAACCTAGGCTAATAATCGGAATAAGAGCATACAAGGTTTTCAAAAACAGATATCATGGTTAGTAGAGGCCGGTCTTTCACCGGGTGAGCGGGGGTGCTCACGAAGTGACCTCCCCAATCGTACCCAAGTTCCCGAGCCGAGGCAACTTTGGTGATGACGGACACGTGGCCTTTGGCACCGAGTCAGGGTTCCTAAATTTCCCGAAAATAAAATATTTAGGTGGCGACTCTGTATCTGGCAAAGCAGTCCATGTTTGGCACTTCTTTCAAAAAATCTGTTTTCCAAAACGATTTGCCGGATTTGGACTCTTTGGTTCAAGATTAAGAACCGTGACTACAAAGTCGAGTCTGAGCTGTAGCGAGGTCCCCCGCGGTCCTGTTACAACCCCTCTCAGATCAAAGCAATTCAGGACCTGGAGAGGCCAAATTCAGTAAAAGAAGTGCAGCACCTCACCGGCATGGCGGTTGCACTCAATCAGTTCATCAGCCGGTCATCAGACAGACTACGACCATTTTTCCATGCCTTAAAGGACAAATTCGAGTGGGACGAAGAATGCGACCGCGCTCTGGAAAACTTGAAAGAATACATGTTTTCTCCACCACTACTTGTCACCCCAATACCTGGAGAAGAACTCTTCCTGTACCTGGCAATCTCTCAGCACGCAATCAGCGCAGTGTTGGTCCATGCGGAAGGAATCCAACATCTGCCCATCTTTTATGTCAGCAAGACATTACTGGGCGCCGAAACAAGGTACTTGCCACTGGAAAAACTGGCCTTGGCCTTGATGATGGCCTCAAGGAAGTTATCACACTACTTTCACGCCCACACCATAGTTGTCCTCACAGCTTTCCCATTAAAAGCTTTGTTTGAAAGGGCGAACTTTTCTGGGTGAATCTTGAAATGGGCAGTAGAGTTAGCACAATATGACATCAAGTTTCAACCCAGGACCGCGATAAAAGCTCAAGCCTTGGCAGACTTCGTCGCTGAATTTACTCCAGGAAGTCATCATATCTGCCCAGTCGACCTGACGGACACAACCGAACTAGGAATGGAAGTTGACGCCGGAATAGCGCAACCCCTGGTACAAGATACTCCGTCAGACCCCAAGGCAGACCAGAGTAAAGAAAACAAGGAAGAAGCAAACCATGCTACACCAAGCCAAGACTCACCAACAAATAAAGACTTGGTACAATCAGATTGCAAGGGGCAAACAGCAAGCATGGACCTTGAAGAAAACACCAGCAACATTTTTGACCCCAAGGCATCATCTGATCCTTTCACTTGCTGGAAGTTATTCGTTAGAGAGATGTAGAAGCTCTTCGTGGATGGAGCATCCAACAGGCATGGAGCAGGACTCGGCATGGTCCTCATCTCTCTAGACGGCCTAGTAGTGGAGCAAGCAGTCAACCTGGGCTTTCCAGCATCAAACAAAGAAGCGGAGTATGAAGCGCTTCTTGCAGGCCTCAAATCAGCATTCTACATAAAGGCTACCGAACTAATGATTTACAGCGACTCGCAGCTGGTGGTAAACCAAATTTCAGGCGACTACGAAGCAAAGGACGACAGGATGGCTAAGTACCAAGAGTTGGTCAAAACAGAAATAAAGAAATTTGAAATAGTCAGGATAGAACAAATCGGCAGGGAGGAAAATAGCAAAGCAGATGAATTAGCAGGCTTCGCTTCAATGGCAGATACTTCCATTCCTCATCCATTGCTAATCGACTACCTACCTAGACCAAGCATTGAAGACCCCGAAGCAGAAGAGGTATGTTGCGCAGAGTTAGGCCCTTCATGGATGGATCCCATCATAATGTTCCTAAAAAATGGCACCTTACCGAAAGAAAAGAAAGAGGCCAATAGAATAAGAGCAAAGTCGCAGCGATTTTGGCTCTCCTCATCTTTGGCATTATACAAAAAATCATTCTCAGGACCATACCTAAAGTGTGTTCATCCCAGCAAAGTTGAAGTATTCTTGTTCAAAATACACGAAGGCGTGTGCGGAAGCCATCAAGGGGGAAGGTCATTAGTATACAGGGCAATCTCGCAAGGATATTGGTGGCCTTACATGCAAGCAGACTCAGAGAAATATGTGAAGAAGTGCGAGAAATGTCAGAAGTTCGCACACCAAATACATCAACCTGCCAGAGAACTCCTACCCTTAACCAGCCCATGGCCCTTCGCAATGTGGGGCTTGGATATAGTGGGACCACTTCCAACAGCACCAGGCAACAGGAAGTTTTTTCTTGTAGCAACCGACTACTTCACAAAGTGGGTGGAAGCAGAAGCCTTAGCATCAATCAAGGAAAAAGACGTGAAAAAGTTCGTCTGGCAGAACATCATCACTCGGTTTGGCATACCAAAAGCCCTAATATCAGACAATAGCACTCAGTTCAATGGCAGAATCTTTAGGGGCTTTTGTGAAGAGTACAAGATAGAGTTCTACAATTCTACACCGGCATATCCCCAAGCAAATGGTCAGGCAGAAGCATCAAACAAGGTCGTCTTGGATGGATTGAAGAAAAGGTTAGAGAAAGCAAAAGTAATCCCACTAGAAGTTGGCCTCCCCACAATTAGAAGCGAGAATTTTGATCCAGACTTAAATGGAGAAGCCATAACATTGGAGCTCGACCTTGCAGAAGAAAGAAGAGAAAGAGCACTAGTTCACATAGCCTCGTACCAACAAGAGTTATCCAGGAAATACAACAAAACAGTATACCCAAGGCAATTCAAGATCGGAGATTGGGTACTATGCAAAGTGATGGGAAACACCTTGGTACCGGGAGACGGCAAGTTAGGGCCCAATTGGGAAGGACCTTACAAAGTGGTTGGATTAGCAGGCAAAGGGGCATACCACTTAGAAGATGAGGACGACAAAGCAATTCCCAGGCCATGGAATACTGCCAATCTCAAGTTATTCTATTTTTAGCTTTTTTCTTTTAAATATGTGTAATTTTTTCCTTTCTCAATAAAACAAGTATAGACGTTTCCTTCTGTAAAAGTTTGTTTTAGTGAGTTAGGTGAGTTAGGGGCATTAAAAACATAGTTGACCGGAATAACTAACTGCGAACCTTCCTAAGCCCAGGATAAGGATCCAGGCTGCAGGACGTTTGGTCGGAATAACCAAACACTTTACTCTAGGTTGGCTGGAAAAACCAACACCCCTCCTAAGCCCAGGATAATGATCCAGGCTGCAGGACGTTTGATCGGAATAACCAAACACTTTACTCTAGGTTGGCTGGAAAAACCAATCTAGAAGTTGGCTGGAAAAACCAACACCTCTCCTAAGCCCAGGATAAGGATCCAGGCTGCAGGACGTTTGGTCGGAATAACCAAACACTCTACTATAGGTTGGCTGGAAAAACCAATCTAGAGGTTGGCTGGAAAAACCAACACCCTTCCTAAGCTCAGGATAAAGATCCAGGCTGCAGGACGTTTGGTCGGAATAACCAAACACTCTACTGTAGATCGGCTGGAAAAACCAATCTACAGGTTGGCTGGACAAACCAACACCCCTCCTAAGCCCAGGATAAGGATCCGGGCTGCAGGACGTTTGGTCAGAATAACCAAACACTTTACTCTGGGTTGGCTGGAAAAAACCAACTTAAAGGTTGGCTGGATTAAACCAACACCCCTCCTAAGCCCAGGATAAGGATCCAGGCTGCAGGACGTTTGGTCGGAATAACCAAACATTTTTTCCAAATTGGCAGAAATACCCAATTTAGAGGTTGGCTGGATTAAACCAATACTTGGTATGCTTCAGCCGAAGTAAGGATATCGACTAAAGAGTGGTTGGCTGGACTAAACCAACTCTTTGTACTCTTCAGCCGAAGTAAGGATATCGGCTAAAGAGTGGTTGGCTGGATTAAACCAACTCTTACTACTCTTCAGCCGGGGTAAGGATCAAGGCTGAAGAGGCTGGAAAAACGAACTCTTATTGTGCTTCAACCGAGATAAAGATCTAGGCTGAAGCGGTTGGCTGGTATGGCCAGTCTGATTACAAAGTTAAAACCGGGATGAATTATCTCGGCGAGAGAATGCTTTACTTCATTCAAATTACAGTAAGAGAGCAAGCATAAACAGGGCATTCAACCGAGGTAACAGTTGGAGCAAAAGAAGATTTTCATTGACAAGTTCAAAGCAAATACAAAGGAGGGGCCCCAGCCCGGTTACATTTGTCCAACAAAAAAAAAAAGAAAAATTACAAAATCAGTTAAACAGATCATCAAGATCAGCATCAATATCGACCCGAAGCCCGGTTTCAGACGGTAGTGCGGTCTCGGTTGGGAGCTCGGTCTCGGCTGGAAGTATGGTTTCAGTCGGCAGCTCATTAGTCAGGTCTTCCACCGTTGGCTCCAACCGAGCTGACTGATCAGCAGGATCATTAACGACCGGGGTATCAGTGGGCTCGGTTTCTTCATCGTCGTCTGAACCCTGAAGAAACTGTTGCTGAACTGATGCAGCGTACTCCGATAGTGAGCTCGGTATGAAGTACTGAGGAGGATTGTAGACCTCGGTCTCGAGCCCACAACCGAGCTGCACCACGGCTGCCCTCCAACCACATTTGAAGAACAAATCTTTGGCTGCCTCACATTGCTGCATATAGAGGGCCTCCCCCTCCTTGAAACCTTCAACATTCGCATCATCCGCCTTTTTCTTTAGCTTGGCGATCTCTGCATTTTTCTTACCTTCGAGCTTGGCTAGCTCACGCAGGTATTTGTCTTTGATCACGGCTGCAGCCTTTTGTTTCTCCGCTTCAGCTGAGCTAACGAGTCCGGTCAGACGACCGTTCTCGGATTTTAGCTCGGCTAGTTGTTTCCTAGCTTCTTCTAGCTCGGCAGTTTTTTCAGTTACTTCGGCCAGCGCCTGCCTTGTAGTCTTGCGAAGTTCAAGCACTCGCTTATGGGCGATGTGGCTCTTCTGCATGGCCTGCAAAAAGAGGGGGACTTGTAATCAAACCGAGATAAAAGTTATGCAAATTAGAAAGGCAAACAGAAGAAGCTACTTACAAGAACCATGGATTTTGTGGCCGAACGGATGGCCCTTAGTTCGGTCAGATGTTGGTGGTGCTCCATGTCTACTGGAAGGCAGACACTCTTGGCAAGGTTAAATGCCATTAAGTGATCTTTTTCAGCGACCACCGAGTCAGTGTCCTGAATATCTCGATTTTGAAATGTAAGTTTGGGTGCCCACTTGGAGGAGCTGGCTCGGTCGGAGCGCTCCGGTTGCGGGCTCGGTGGAGGGCTTGGTGGAAGAGTGGTCTCGTCTTCATCAACAAGGTGTTGCTCGGTTGGGGTAGTCCAGGCACGCTTGCTGGGGCGAGATGAGGAGGGTTGTTGAGATGGAAGGGCCACCACGGTTTCCTGAGTTTGGTTCGGTGGTGGCACCTCGGCTCGGTTTGTTTCGGTTAGAAGGGCCCTTACTCTGTTCTTCTTTGCCATCTCTTCTTCGGCAGTGAGAGGGACTAGGTTGATTTGAGGCAAGTTGGGGTCCGGTTTAGGGGAGGCTTCTAGTAAAAAATCTGTTACTCTGGCTTTTCGTCGACTACTGTATCTGTACGTCGGTTCGAAGTTTAGTAGCTTAGCCCAACTTCTTTCAGGGTATCGTAGTGCGGCACGAAGTACGCCTAAGTTGGGGTAGCTATACAGTGATTTGAGGTGGGCTAAATCTGCATAAAGAAGACAACTGTCAGTTCGGTTCAGGAATAGAAAATCGAAATAAAAGAGGAACATGCAATAGAGCTGAAGTGATTATACCGGGGGTTCCTTTATCCCAGTTTATTCTACGACCTGGGATCTGGGCTTGGTGATCCTCAAAATTCCTAGATACCCAGAAAAAATCATCATCGTTCAAGTCTTTATCCGGTGTGTCCTTTATTATTTTCTCTCGGCGGCGGCGTATTCTTAGATAATAGACCTAGCCATCTTCTTTTGATCCTATGGAGTACTGATGGAAGAGTTCGGCTAAGCCGAGGTTAATGCCAGCACGGCGATTTAGTTCAGCTATACCATTTATTATACGGTATGAGTTTGTGGAAAGCTGGGTTGGGCATATCCTAGTTTGCCTAAGAAATTCACAAAGCAAGGGTTGAACAGGAAATCTTAGTCCGGTTTCTATTATGGATAGAAGGGTAAAAGGTACAAAGCCCTGGTTTCCCCATGGTGTGTCATCTTGCTTAGCTAAGGTGAGATGGACATCGTCAGGAACGTTATACTCTCTTCGGAATTCGGCCAAGCCACCAGGTGTTTCTACTAAAAACCTATATTTACCCATTTATTCTTAATTTATGTATAAAGTAAGCTGAGTGTTAGCTTGGCCGAAGAATGGTACTGAGTAGCTCGGTTGAGCGCTCAAAGGAGTGCCTGGGCAACCTAAGTCTGCAAAGTAAAAAAAGAAAAGTGTTAAGCACTGATCGTTGGACCGTGCTAAAAGAAATAAAGGCAAGATAAATGAAGTCCTAGCTCGGCTATGCGAGATGCTATGGATCATAGCTCGGTTTGATCAAGGGCTTTGTTAGCCCGGTTGAGCTTCTAGGGGCAGCTTTCTTAGTTCGGTCTAAACTAAGAAAGCTGGTTTAGCCCCAAGATGTAGCTCGGTGGGGATTGAGGCTTACAAGCACACTATTGCGCAGACTTAGCACGGTTCGGTAGCCCGGCTGGGTAAAACAAAATGAGGTTTTACTTATGGAAACTAGTGGCATGGCATGAAGTGTAGTCCGGTTAGATTGACATCAACTACAAACAACTTCCTAGTTCGGTTATATTATGATTTTGGATTGAATACAACGTTCTAACAGGTTGTTTCATGAATTCAAGTGATTCTTGTGAGGTTTTTTTCCAGAAAAACGCAAGGCAAAGCAAATGGAAATAAAGTGTTTTGCAAAAACACTAACGCTATGTTGTGGATGGTAAAAAGCAAAGTGTAAAAACAACAAAAACAAAGAGAGATCTGAGTAGCTTACCAGGTCAAAAGGCACTGGAAGATGGAAATGGCACTAGGAGGCAAGAGCTTCACAGTTGCAAGATTGAAGAACAAAAGAAGCTCAGGAACGAGAGAAAGAGAAAAGGAAATGAATAGTATGGTGAGTGATTCAAAAAAAAACAAAGAGTTTTGTTTTGATGCAAGGACCAAAGGCGGGAACTGTTCAAAAAACACGAGGTACAAGGGCGGCGTGACAGCTGTCTTCAGCCAATCAAAGCATGCCACGTGTCATTGGAATGAGAAGCGATTCAGTTGCTGTGATTGAAGGGACGTTTTGACCGGACAAGCAGAGCCCTTTGTGAATTTAGCTCGGCTGGTAACAAGTAATCCCTATCATGTTGCACAGATGGAATTAAGGGACAATTGAGAGGGTAATTTATATGAATATTGGGCCGAGCTGGGCGATGAGCCGTTATGGGCCACAGTACGAAGGGCTGAGCAGAAAGGCCTCAAAGTTAGTCTGGTGCCAGAAGGACTTAAAGTTAGACCGGTCCCGGAAGTGCCTATTGTTATCTCGGTCCGAAAGAGCGCTGCGGATAGTTCGGTCGCTAGGTCGCCACACTCAGAGTTAGTCCGGTCGCGGCATAGTGCAGCTAGCTCAGTCAGACCTAGCTAATTGTTAGCACGGTCTGAGCAATACTATGGTTAGCACGGTTTGAGTAGGAAAAGCCGAGGTAAGAGCAGTGAAAGGAAGAACCGAATTAACGATAGTTCGGTCTACTCTGTGGCTCGACATGGCCATGCTTACCTCGGTCCTATTAGAATCCGACCATGGTAAAACCATCTCACTTGGTTTAAGCAGTGAGAGAGGTGTTGAAGGATAAGTATTATCTTTCAGGAATGAGAATCCTAGGAGGACTCTACATGGAGGAGTAAGAGTCCTACTAGGATTGTGCCACACGGAACCTACAAAAGCTCACAAACATCACCTATGGACAGGTAACACAATTTTGATTCCCGAATACACAGAGTTTTTTGTCTATTTGTCTATTTTGCTGACTTAGGCATCGGAGAGGTATCCGGCACACACCCGCCGGCTAGCTCACGTTTGTGTTTTCAGGGAGTAAAGCGACGTCGTACGAAGGAGCGCAATCTTGATCAACAGAATTATACGAGAAGGTTTATTTCTCTTTCCAAATCCCTTCCTAAATCTCCCAACCTAACACAACATTAAGGTTCCTAAGAAGGTGTTCATCATCGATTCTCTCCCAAAGACTGCTACGGGGAAAATCCAACGCGGCTTTGTTGCAGAGCACTTCCTTGCTCAAATCCCTACTGCTAAGGTCCCCAAGTTTGGAGCCTAAACCAATACTCTGCTTGTCTACAATTATTAATCGTATCACATTAGTGATTTGCCATTGAGCTTGAAAAAAAAGAGAGAGAGAGAGAGAGAGAGAACATGACTTGGAAGAAATTCATAGTCCAAAGTCTCCGAAGAGGGATAAGAGGAGGTTTCAGCATTTTCGGAGAGTCCAGAAGGTTCAGTGCTCATTGAACCCAAAAAAATTATAATAAAAATAAAATTTGTTGCACTTATAAACGAATTGTTTGGTTATAAAGTTGAAAGGATGCTAAAGTGAATGTTCTTTTATTTTTGGGTGCAATGTAAAGTCCTATGTTCTATCCAAAATCATCACAGTTCAATTTTGTGGTTGCCTCTTTAGTTTGATTGTTTGTTTAAAGTGAATATTCTTTTATTTTTAGGTGCAATGTATAGTCCTATGTTCTATCCAAAATCATCACAGTTCAATTTTATTTTTGCCTCTTTAGTTTAAGGGTTATGCTAGGTTTCATGAAAAAGGTTTCATGAAAACCATCATGAAACCATCTGCACTGTTAGATCAAGTATAGTTTTCATGATCTAACGGTACAAATGGTTTCATAATGGTTTTCATGAAACCTTTTTCATGAAACCTAGCATTTTCCTTAGTTTAATTGTTTGTTTAATTTGTAATTATTGGGGGTGTATTTTTTTTTTTAGGTACATTATTGGGGGTGTATTCAATTTTATTTTTGCCTCTTCAGTTTGATTGTTGGTTTAATTTGTAGTTAATGGGAGTGTCTTGATTTCCATCCGGATGATATCATCCAACTTTATTAATGGGCAAATGGGGACCCACTATTTGCATTTGAGTTTGTTTTTGTCTGATTTATTAGTTTTAGTACTTGTAAATAATAGATTGTTTTGAAGTTTTAGAAACAATATGATAGAGGAGTGTTTTGAGAAGGTGATAAAAAGTTAATTTTGGTTTTTTATTAAGTTTTTTGATTTTTTTTGAAAGTGATTTGAGAAATTAATAAATTTTTTTTTTTTTTTTTGTATAATATTTGTTTATGGTGTCATATCACATTAAAATAATCAAAATACCTCCACCAAACTTAGGAAAATTACTTTTTGACCCATGTGATTGTTTGAACAATTATATAATTTCATGAAGGACAATTATATAATTTCACCACTTGCGTTTTTGTCACTTCCCAACCCGGCCTACTTGCGTTTTCAGGTTACTAGTGGCTTTTTTGAAATGCTGCAAAACGCAGCTTCTTATTCTCTTCCCAAATGGCCAGTGTCTCTAAGGCTTGAGATAGAATTGATTTATTATAATCTCTACCTTCATAGTAAAAAAATAAATTTAAAAATGTAAGATTATTTTAGAATCACCCAAAATGTTTGCTTGTGTTTTTTGTTTTTGTTTTTGTTTTTGTTTTTTTTACAATATTTCTTATCTTTGTTTTTTTATTTTTTAGGACAAACAGAAGCATATTCTTATCTTTGCTTTGCAGTAACAGTATCAACGGTAACAGTGTGGCTTTGGTTGTCAAGGTTGACATGCAATTATGGCTTGGGTTTCATCTAATTTGAATTTGAGTGAATTTGTAGGGTTTATCCTAGGTCTTTTTTTTTAATAATTTGAACCATTTATTTTGTAGGGTCTCCATATCCATAAAAAAAATTAAGTTGATCCAACAATCAAAATATTTTCATTTTATCGTGTTTGTCTTCATAAGATGAATAATCTATTTTTATAAACATGTTTGTCATTTTTTTTTTTCAGAAACAAAATCGATAAAATGAAAATGTCACGATTATCAAATTAATTTAATTTAATTTTTTTTTTAATAATATACACAAATGGTCCTACAAAATGAACAACTCGGAATTATCGAAGCAAAACCAATGGTAAACCTCACGGACCTCTCAAATTCTTTTAAAATTAGATTTAAACTTAAGAAAAATACAACTCTATATTAAATTTTACTAATAAGAAGGGGAAGCATTATTCAAATTAATAAGAAGGCGAAGCATTATTCAAAGTTTAGATAGGGGGAGCCATGTCATTTTGTTAAGATTATTCAATCAGATTATTTATTTATTTATTTATTTTTGATGAATAATCTACATACAAATACTCAAAAAATTAATTAAATAGATCAATAATATAAGCCCTATAGTGAATCCACAATCTAAAAATGAACAATCTAGAGGACTGGCCAGATTCAAGACAATCTTAACTCTTTATATAAATTAAGAATAACAATTTAGCTTATTCTTGCAATCTCGCCTCACTCTCTACAAGTTATTTTATTTAGAGGCAAGAATGAGATTTGCATACACATTTCGCTTTATCCACAAATTAATACTTTTTATCTATATATAAAATGATTTTATTTATTAAAATAATATTAAAATATTATAATATTACACTTCACTTGTTCATCTCTTTTTCTTGTCTCTCATCTTGTTAACTGTGGGGACATAATTTTTGAATGACAACACGTGGCCGAGATGTCACCGAAGTGCCAGTCGGGGTGCCACGTGTCCTGGTCATGACGCCGAGATGATCTCGGCGAGGCCGAGGTTATCTGCGAAAATACCAGAATCCGGGATAAGCGGATAAGAGACAAGAGTCCTAGAATGAGAGAAGACTTCAGTTTGGGTAAAGATAAGGCTCTTAGAGAGTTTATCCTAATCCTACTGGGAGTCCAAGATTAGCAGTAATCCTAAGTCCATTAGAGCTAGGCTTCTATTAGGACTAGGATTGTATTGGCTATAAAAAGAAGGCACCCCCATGGGTCTAAGGTATGTCTTTTATGCTTTGTCTAGTGAGTTAAGCACTATTGGTTATCTTTGAGAGATATTTTACTGACTTGATCGTCGGAGTGCCCCCAGGTGGACAAACCACCGCCGGAATCTCTTCTTTTCTGTGACAGGTCGTTCGGGCAATCTATTCTGCCAGTGTTCTTCAGCTGAGTACCAGTTTGGCAGTGTGGTCGGAAATTGACACGCACAATTTGGCGCTGTCTGTGGGAAAGAAAGAAGAATAGATGGCCAACGACGAACAAAAAGAGAAGGTTGGGGACGACACTCCTAATGGGAGTGGGAAACCTGTAGACCTTGACGTTGAAAAAGACAACTACAATAAAGAGACTCACGATAAGAATCACGAAGGAAAGGACGTCGGCCAAGAAAGCGACATACCAAAGAAAACGGACCGAAACGAGTATTACAACGAGGACGACCTCCAAGTATGCAAAGAAAGATGCCTACGGAGGGACGATGAGGTAAAGGCCATGGTGAACAAATTGGTGAACCTACAAACAGTGGTCAATTTCATGATATAGAATAACATCATGCAGCCACCGTTCCCACTACAAGATAAGCCGATTCCAGCGGCAAAGGAGGATGCCCGAAAAGAGGGACAGAAAACAGTCCCTACAGTCCCCCAGCACACCAGGACCGAAAAACACTGTCACCGGCCTTCAAGGGAGGTCGGGCGAGGAGAGTCAAGAAGAGAAGAATCGAGAAGGACGCATCGCACCAAGGAAGCCGACCCCAAAGAACATCGGCATGTTCAAGGGCAGGAGTTGTGCTTCGATGCAACCATTGGAAGGAAGTCCAAAAGGACCCATAATGAAACTGGGAGTAGTGCACCGAAAAGGCTGAAGTCAAGAGATAGCCGAGCTCCTGGACAGACCAAAGAGGATCTAGGGGATCACCTACAGAGGAAGCAACAAGATGCCGAGGTAACCTCCCCGATCAAGCCGAGAACACCGTTCTCTGTAGAATTTGACAAATTCGAAGCCCTAAAGAGGTTTAGCATGCCGAGATTCCAGATCAACGACGGTAAGTCGGACCCCAACTTTCACGTCGGCTTGTACTTGAACTCGATGGTGTTGTACACTGGGAACGAGTCGTTGCTCTGCAAGGTGTTCCGCTCATCCTTCGGAGAAATTACATCGGACTGGTTTCACAAGTTGCCGAAAGGAACTGTGAAAACTTGGGAAGGCCTGGCCGAGATGTTTGTGGCCAGGTTCGTGACAAACAAGCTACAGCCATTGAGGGTGGACGCTCTAATGGCCCTGAAGATCGGCGAGGATGAAAGCCTTAGAGCCTATGCCAAAAGGTATTATGAGGTATTCAACCGAATACCAGGATGCAACCAAGAGGTGGCGGTCGTGTCGTTTAAAAACGGCTTGAAGGATGACTGCCTGCTTCGAAAATCACTGGCAAAGACATTGCCGAAAAGCATGGAGGAGCTGATTGCCAGGATAGAAAAATATGCCAGAGCCGAGGAGGACACGTCGGGGACAAAGGCGTCCAAACAAGAGAAGAGAAATGGTTCGCCGAAGCGAAGCCGAGATAACACTGGATACGAGATGACAAAGCTCAGCCCAAGTGAGCAGATCCCGAATTCCAGATCTCGGATCCCAGATCCCAGAAGACAAGATTTCGGCCTTAGATGATTAAGTTCGAGAAGAGAAGAGCTTGGCCTAAGTTAAAGAATTTTATATAAGGTCCACAAATGAGTATGTGGAAGCCATGCAAGGGGCAGATCCCTTGCCCATAGAGCAATATCGTAGGGATTCTTTTGGCCTTACATGCAAAAAGAAGCTGAAGCCTATGTAAAAAAGCATGAAAATGCTTTGAAATCCACCTGCAACGTGCGATAGAACAACAATTCGACTGGGAGCATACCGGCAACAACTTGCTAGGGCTTACAACAAGAAGGTCAGCCCAAGAGAGTTCAAAGTTAGGGACCTCAGCCTGAGAAAGGTTGCCGACAATGGGGCATAACGGCTGAAGCAATAATAAAGTGCGAGTTCGATTTTTGAAATCTGTGCGATAGGACCGACCAGTCCTATAACAATGTTTCTGATTGAAACATGACGAATAACGTAGACTTATTATATGGCAGAATAGAAACTTTACTTGCATATAATAAAGTTGAACTAAGTTGGGTTAACCTGGACTTGTCATATCGGCAAAATCAGACACAGATTGGAGCTAAGTGCCTTAGTAAAGAGACCAACGTTAATAACCTCGGCCAGTCTTTGTTCGAATCTTATATCGGCGACGAGGTCAAAGCCACGTGCCTAATGAGAACCCATGTGGAACTTAAGTTCACATTAGGGGACAAAGGACTGAAGAATGATGCTTGGGATTGGTTTAGACACTTGTTGAAATTGAAATTTACAAGTTGAAGTTAAACCGAGGACGTGTTTAACACTTGTTGAAATTGAAATTTACAAGTTGAAGTTAACCGATGTCATGTTTAACACTTGTTGAAATTGAAATTTACAAGTTGAAGTTAAACCGAGGTCATGTTTAACACTTGTTGAAATTTAAGTTTACAGGTTGAAGTTAAACCGAGGACGTGTTTAACACTTGTTGAAATTTAAGTTTACAAGTTTAAGTTAAACCCAGGACGTGTTTAACACTTGTTGAAATTGAAATTTACAAGTTGAAGTTAAACCGAGGACGTGTTTAACACTTGTTGAAATTGAAATTTACAAGTTGAAGTTAAACTGATGACGTGTTTAACACTTGTTGAAATTTTAAATTTACAAGTTGAAATTAAACCGATGTCATGTTTAACACTTGTTGAAATTGAAATTTACAAGTTAAAGTTAAACCGATGACGTGTTTAACACTTGTTGAAATTGAAATTTATAAGTTGAAGTTAAACCGATGACGTGTTTAACACTTGTTGAAATTGAAATTTACAAGTTGAAGTTAAACCGAAGTCATGTTTAACACTTGTTGAAATTGAAATTTACAAGTTGAAGTTAAACCGAGATCATGTTTAACACTTGTTGAAATTTAAGTTTACAAGTTGAAGTTAAACCGAGGACGTGTTTAACACTTGTTGAAATTGAAATTTACAAGTTGAAGTTAAACCGAGGACATGTTTAACACTTGTTGAAATTTTAAATTTACAAGTTGAAGTTAAATCGAGGTCATGTTTAACACTTGTTGAAATTGAAATTTACAAGTTGAAGTTAAACCGATGACGTGTTTAACACTTGTTGAAATTGAAATTTACAAATTGAAGTTAAACCGAGGACGTGTTTAACACTTGTTGAAATTAAAATTTACAAGTTGAAGTTAAACTGAGGACGTGTTTAACACTTGTTGAAATTAAAATTTACAAGTTGAAGTTAAACCGAGGACATGTTTAACGCTTGTTGAAATTTAAGTTTACAAGTTGAAGTTAAACCGAGGTCACGTTTAACGCTTGTTGAAATTTAAGTTTACAAGTTGAAGTTAACCGAGGTTATGTTAAAAGAAGATTGGTTTAAACACTTGTTGAAATTTTTGAGAAAAAATTTACGAGTTAAGCCAAGGTTATGTTGAAAGAAGTATCTACATACTTGCCGAGATTACCATGTTGCCAAGACTTGGAAGAAATTTGAAGACAGAAGTCTTGCTAAGAGTGAAGTATCGAGTTGTAAATAACACTTGTGAAAATAGTGTAAAAAATATTTTCAAGTGTTAAACCGAGGCTAAGATAAACCGATTAGTGGATACAACCGAGGTGTTACACCCCGAGGAGATTGCACAGTTAAGGTGTACTTTGAAGACATTCAAATTATTTTAATTATAGAATCATACAAGAGTAAAAAGAAGACACATACAACCACATTGAAAGAAGAAATTAAAGAATGCATTCAGAAAAGGAAAGAAGACACTTCGGCCTAACATGGAAGAATGATTGTTTAGATTACTAAAAGGCCAGTGTGAAGTACGCTGGTGTCAGACGGTGGTAGTAAGCAAAGAAGTGCAACGAAAGCCTCACCGGAGGGAGAGAGTGAAACCGGTTGCAGAAAGCTTTGCAAAAGCAGCAATGGAGGATTTGAGAGAGAAAGTTTGAACAAGAACGAAGATGCAGAAGTGAAAAGATGGAGAGAGAGATGATTTTGATCGAAAGCATGAAATGGCGGCAAAATGGCAATTATGGTGCCTTGGACAACGTGCTTGTCAGACGACGTATGCAAAAGTGATGTGACTTGATGGCACGTATCAGGTACGGTCCAGTAGGAGAAAGACGCGTGGTAAAAACGGTTGAAATACTGTGCGTGCCAGCTCATACGCATGCTGGAACTCTTAGAGTTCTTAATTCAATGAAGCAAATACCTTGGCTAGGAGGACGATTTCGGCTGAGAAACTTGAACGAACTTGGTCATTGGTTCTAAGGCATTGATGAAAGCAGACTATAGGTCTTGGTCATATTGAGCCGACGAGTTCTGACTTCGGCAATAGATAATGAAGCGAGCTTAGCCGACGTGCTAAATGGAATAAATGATATAGGTTCCATTACCTCAGGATGCCAAGGTAATAGAACCTAGGGAGCAGTTGTGGGGACATAATTTTTGAATGACAACACGTGGCCGAGGTGTCACCGAAGTGCCAGCCGGGGTGCCACGTGTCTTGGTCATGATGCCGAGATGATCTCAGCGAGGCCGAGGTTATCTGCGAAAATACCGAAATCCGGGATAAGCGGATAAGGGACAAGAGTCCTAGAATGAGAAAAGACTTTAGTTTGGGTAAAGGTAAGACTCTTAGAGAGTTTATTTTAATCCTACTAGAAGTCCAAGATTAGCAGTAATCCTAAGTCTATTAGAGCTAGGCTTCTATTGGGACTAAGATTGTATTGGCTATAAAAAGGAGGCACCCCCATAGGTCTAAGGTATGTCTTTTATGCTTTGTCTAGTGAGTTAAGCACTATTGGTTATCTTTGAGAGATATTTTACTGACTGGATCGTCGGAGTGCCCCCAGGTGGACGAACCACTGCCGGAATCTCTTCTTTTTTGTGACAAGTCGTTCGGGCAATCTATTCTGCCAGTGTTCTCCAGCTGAGTACCAGTTTGGCAGTGTGGTCGGAAATTGACACACACATTAACTAAGTTTTATAGCTTATTGAACCAGGTGTCTTATATATTTTTCATCTCTCACTTTAATTTGTATTATTCATCCTAGCTTGTGCCTCTCAATTGCAGTACCAACCTTCTAAAGAGATCTACACTAATCTTAATTTGCAATCATTTTTAATAAGTTGCACCTCACTTTTACAACTCTCTTTCTCTCATGCACACAAAGTTTACATGATTTTGATTTTATTCACTTACTTTTTAAAAAACACAAATATTGACACCCAAGAATAAATTTCAATAATAATAATAATAAGATTCGATGTGTGGAGGACACACAAAATATATAGTTTATATATTATTTTACCATTTTGTTTCATCTCCTAAGTGTATTGGTATAATAAAAGTCATGTATATGTAAGACTCATACTATTTAATAAATAGTGAGACTTAGCATGTTATATAAAAAAAAAACCACCTATGAAGTGAAGAGTATTGATGAACAATAATGTTAAGTATCATGAAAAACTTTTATGAAGATTATTTATCTTCGGATTAGTTTATAATGTTTTATTGTATGTTATGCAATCACCCTTTAATTAGTTTAATGAAACTTTTCATGATATTATTTCATAATGCGTAACATTACTCATTGATGAATTGTTTCAGTGATATATAGTGTGTGAGTGAATTTCTGATCACACTGTCAACTCAGTATTCAGCTGGAGAACACTGGCAGAATAGGATTAGCCCGAACAACCTGCAACAGAAAGAAGAGACTCCGGCAGTGATTCGTCCACCCGGGGGCACTCCGACGATTAAGTCAGTAATCAAATATCTCTCAAAGATAATCAATAGTGCTTAACTCACTGTTCAGAATATAAATTGCGTACCTTAGACCCATGGGGGTACCTCTCTTTTATAGCTAACTCAATCCCAGTCCCCATAAGAGCCTAGCTTCAATGGACTTCTGCTTAGTGCTTATCTTGAACTCCCC
>JAPPVO010006084.1:0-28028 GCA_030407325.1 Camellia japonica | reverse complement strand
GATGGATCTCCATTAGCATCACTTTTATGTGTGCTTATTTATATTGAAGTGTTTTATTGATACAACACTAAATGTGTATCAATCTGGAAGTATGAAGTGTTTTGACATAAGCCTGAGTCTCCTTTGTGTTGTTGATTTTGGAAGTAATGTGAATATGCTAAATAATTCACAGTTGTACGTTTGGCCAGGTTCTGAGCCATATTGACAATAATGGAAATTGATAAGTGTCATAGACATTAGTGTCTTAAGACTATATATTGATATGATTGATTAACATGGTTAGCCATCTATTGAATGCTATTGCTTTATTCAATGCTCATAATTGGTTTAGTATATTTCTACTGGGCTGTGGCTCACCCTATATGGGAACATCATTTTCAGGTTCAGGTGATAAGCTACCTCCAGGGACTTAGCTTGGAAGGACTTGGATTTGAAGACTAGTTTAGTTATTTGTTTGTTTTGTTTTTACATGTAATTACAAGCCGAGGGCTTAATTTGTAGTTGAGTTAGTACTCACATTTTGTGTCCAAGTGTTGGCTTGGAAAGATGTAAGCCTATAGGGCATTTACTTTCATTATTACATGTAATGTCTTTATTTAAAGATACTCTGATGAATGAATTATGGTTTGTTTTCTTAAGTGATGTATCTTTATTATTGTGTATGATATGGGTTATTTTTGAGGGCGTTACAACTTGGTATCAGAGCGTACCGGGTTTGAATGCTTTGGGTACGTGGGAAGTGATTAGTATCACAATGGGTTCGTCTCGTTTGATAGAGACTTAGTGTGTGTTATATGTTTGCATGATAACATGTTTATGTGATTATGTGGGTATGGAATGTAGTTTCTAGGATGTTGATTGGACCCTTGAGTTGCTAGTAGTCTTGTTGGAAAGGCAATTGATCACTGCTGCTTCCAACCGGAACTATGGTAACGCTTTGGGACCATTATCATCCAGGAATGAAATTCGTAGGTGCTTATGTGATTATGTGCTTACGTGGAATGAATTATTGTTGTCCAATGCATTAGGACGCGAGTGTTTAGCTTCGGCACATTTATTAATGTGCTAACGTCTTTGTTTCTTGTATTAGGATGTCAGGACGAGGACGAGGTCGCGGTAGGCGTGGTAGGCCGGGTAGGCAGGAAGTGCCTGTGCCAGAGGAGATTCCTGTAGTACAGGAGATTCCGGCAGTTCAGATTCTGACAGTGCAGGAGGGAGTAGGCCAGGCCAATGTGGCCGAGCCGGTAGGCCAGCAGGCTATGGGCGCTTTAGCCGAGAGATAGCAGGGGCATTCAGGGAGTCAGTAGGCATTCTTCGAGCTGAGAATCAGGCTCAGGTCCACGTTGCTGATGCAGGACCTTCTTTTTTGAAGAGGGAGTTCTTTCGGTCTAATCCGGATGAATTTGTGGGTGATCCTAAAGAGCCGCTTAAAGCAGATGAATGGCTCGAACAGACAACGAAAATGTTTGAGATGCTTGGCATCGAAGACGAGGGGTTGAAAGTGACCTTGGCATCGTTCCAGTTGAAGGGGGATGCGGGTCAGTGGTGGAAGTTCACCAAGGGTCGTATCGGAGGTACTTGGGAGGCTTTTGTGAATGCTTTCCAGGAGCGGTTTTTATCTCCAGCAGTTAGGGAGAAGTTGAGAGAGCAGTTCTGCCAGCTTAAGCAGAATAGTTTATCAGTGGCCGAGTTTGAGGCCTCATTTACTAGTTTGTCCAGGTTTGCACCTGAGTTGGTGGCGTCGGAGGAACGCCGTTGTATTGAGTTTGAGAAGAAGTTGAGGCGTGGCCTCAAGTTGAGAGTGGTAGGGTCTTTGATTCGGGATTATGGGCGTCTGGTTGATGCTGCAGCCCATACTGAGATTATGATGCAGGAGGAGGAGGAAGGGCAGAAGGGCTCCAAGAGGAGTCAGGATGGGCAGAGTGATGGTAGGAGACAGAGAGGTTTTACTCCTCAGCAGTCTCAGGGTAGCTTTTCTAGATCGACTTTTCCAGTACCGAGTGCTAGTTCTGGGAAAGGCAGTCAGGGAGACATCACCTGTTTCAAGTGTGGTCAACTGGGCCACAAGTCTCCAGTTTGTCCTCAGAGGGGAGGAGTACAGAGAGCAACATCTTCTTCGGCTCGATCTCAGAGCCAGAGTCAGGGTAGAGGCCAGCCACTCTCGTGTTATCAGTGTGGTCAGCCAGGGCACATGAAGAGGTATTGCCCGCAGTTGAGTGGCACACCTGGTGCATCTGGTTTGAGGCAGACTCAGGGTCAGCAGCCAGCTCAGTCGGGTCAGGCCTCGAGGGCCAATCAGGGGGCTTCTTCGTCCCAGTCTGTGCAGCAGTCTTATGCTCCTTGGGGTGAGCAGGTTGATCAGAGGCCATCTGGGCGCGTGTATGCTGTTACCGCGCAGGATCTTGTACCAGCTCCATCTGTCGTGAGAGGTACCTTCTTGTTTTGCAATTCAGTTGCTAGTGTTTTGATCGATACGGGTGCATCTCATTCCTTTGTGTCTGCTGCATTTGCATCTGTTTTGGAGTTGGAGTTAGCTCAGTTAGCGTCTCCTATTTGTGTAGTGTCACCTCTTGGGGGTGAATTGATCTTGAAACAAGGTGTTAGGGGTTGTGATATAGAGGTCGATGATCATAGAATCCCATTTTCCTTTGTAGTTATGCCTATGAAAGGCTTCGATGTTATTTTGGGTATGGACTGGTTATCGTCATACCGGGCAGTTATTGATTGCTATCGCCAGAGGGTCACTTGTTGTACCGTGGGCGGAGAGTGTTTTCATTTTTTGGGGACCGGGTTGGTAGTGTTTTGCCACCGGGGTATGGTTCGCGAGGGCGGAGTGAGCTTAGTGGTCTACTTGCTAATCTTTCGATTAGTGAGGTTGATGAGACTCAGATTGTGTTGCCAAGGGTGGTTTGTGAGTACTCGGACGTATTTCCCGAGGATCTTGTTGGGTTGCCACCGCATCGAGAGATTGAGTTCTCTATTGACCTAGTGCCCGGCACGGCGCCAATTTCTATGGCACCTTATCGTTTTGCCCCAGCCGAGTTAGTTGAGTTGAAGATTCAGCTCCAGGAGTTGTTGGATAAGGGTTATATCCGTCCTAGTGTTTCGCCGTGGGGAGCACCGGCCCTCTTTGTTAAAAAGAAAGGTGGTGCTGTGAGACTATGTATAGACTACCGGAAATTGAATCGGGCTACGGTTAAGAATAAGTACCCTATGCCTCGTATAGATGATCTGTTCGACCAGTTGAAGGGTTCCCGTTGTTTCTCTAAGATAGATTTGAGATCGGGTTACCACCAATTGAGGGTCAGGGAGGACGATATTCCGAAGACGGCATTCCGTACGCGGTATGGCCACTATGAGTTTCTGGTGATGCCATTCGGGCTCACCAATGCAATTTCCTTTTCTATTCAACTTCCTTTTTTATTTAATTTCCAAATAGATCGTTAAGTTATAATGGTTTCTTGAATAAACTTTCATTTTCAATTTTGATGCAACTTCCATTTTTATTTTTTTTCAACTTCCACTTTTATTGAATTTGATTTTCTATTCAACTACTTTTTTTGTTTAATTTCCAAATAGATCTGTAACGCCCTCAAAAATAAACCCATAATAGATAATATAAGCATGCATTATTATATTAAAACAATAATATAAATCCATCCATCAGAGTAATATGAAATAAACATCAGAATAAATGCCCTACGGGCTTACATCTTGCCAAGCCAACACTTGGACACAATTCACTGAGTTCTAACTCAAAAACAGATAAAGCCCTAGGCTTGAAAGATTACATTGTTCAAATAAAACAAATAGAAATAAGACAAGTCTTCAAATTCAATTCCTCACAAGCTAAGTCCTTGGAGGGAGTGAACCACCTGAACCTGAAAATAAAGTTCCCATATAGGGTGAGCCACAGCCCAGTAGAGAAATACTAAACCAAGCATAAGAATTAACTAAAGTATTAGCATCTGATACATGGTTAACACACTATAATCAAGTTACAATATTCATGACACGAATGTCTACACTGCCTATGACACATTGTCTATGGCACATTTTACTTTCCACTTATGGCTCAGAACCTGGCCAAATAACTCAACAGGGTTTCATCTTTTATTATCATTACTTCCAATTCAACAGGAATAACAATTCAAGTTAGACCTAATCATAACAAATACACATGTTGGTATTGTATCAATCATAATCAATTCACTTCCATACTCCCCAACTGATACACATTTTAGTGATGTATCATATCAACAATAAATAGACATATATCTATTAATCAATAAGCACACATAAGAGTGATGCTACTGGAGTCCATCCCCTATCTTCTCCCAATAAATCCGGTTTAGAGGTCCATCCCCTATCTTCCCCTAAACCGTGGAGTTCATCCCCTATCTCCTCCAAAACCAAATGCATATGCAATGAAACACACAATTGCCATATACAACACATAATTAATACTCAAATGTTCTGTATTAACTCAACGGTCAAACAATTGACCCAATTTCAGTTATACCTAAGCCGCATGCAAGGTCTACAACAATCAATGGCTATCCTCCACCGATAGCCCAAAACAGTTATTTCTAAACAAGAAATAAATATATCAATGAATGTAAATTTAACATTCCCAATTCTATGAATTAAACCAAATTCCACATTATTCCTTTAAATTAATTATACAAATTAATCTAAACCAAACCCTAAGGTTTCTTCCAAAATTACCAAACTACCCCCACATACCAAAATTTCCAAACTACCCCCCACATACCAAAATACCAACACTTAAGATTAAAGCGTATAAATGGAGTAGGAAATCCCTACCTCGAATATATAACTCAGAAAGAAGAAGAAGAAGATGATGCCCAAACTTCACAGTGCTCCAAACCACGAATTTCTCAGATTAAATGAAAGCCCTCACTCCCCTCTATCTTATTTGTAAAGCAACTAGGGCAAAAACCCACCCTAACTAGATCAAACCTAGGAGAGAAGGTGTTTAGAGAAGAAGAAAAGTCGGACTTTAGGGTTTTAGAATCAAAAAGGGGCTGAAAACTGTTTTAAAATACGCTGCTGCGTATTTATACCTGATAGGCTCGCTCGAGCGAAGACCTGGTCGCTCGAGCGACCAGACACATAAAAGCCTCGCTCGAGCGAAGAAATGCTCGCTCGAGCGAATAACAAACCAGCTCGCTCGAGCGAAGAAAGCTCGCTCGAGCCAACAAACACTGCTTTCAGGTCTAAGTACTGGACGCGAAGCTCGCTCGAGCGAAGGGACCCTGGCTCGAGTGAAGGACCAAAATCAAAGACCTCGCTCGAGCGAAGAAGAGCTCGCTCGAGCGACCAACCCAAAAACTGAACATGAACTCTTGGTTTCAAACCAAACCAACCTGTAAACAACCTGCCCAACAAATCCTATAACTCAAAACTGAAGAATTAAAGGACAACAACAACAACAATATGATAATATAATCTACGGAACATAAGTCCGGATACAATAATCAAATGGGAAAAGACCGGGGTCGCTATAAGATCGTTAAGGTATAGTGGTTTCTTGAATAAACTTCCATTTTTATATTTATGCAACTTTCGTTTTTATTTTTATTCAACTTCAATTTTCATTCAATTTCCTTTTCTATTAAACTTGCTTTTTTATTTAATTTCCAAAATAGATCGTTAAGGTATAATTGTTTCTAGAATGAACTTTCATTTTTGTTTTTACTCAACTTCCATTTGTATTTAATTTCCTTTTCTATTCAACTTCCTTTTTTATTTAATTTGCAGATAGATCGTTAAAGTATAGTGGTTTCTTCAATGTACTTTTATTGCTAATTTTGTGCAACTTCCATTTTTATTTTTCTTGAATATTAATTTTTATTCAATTTCCTTTTCCATTCCACTTCCATTTTTATTTCATTTCCAAATAGATCGTTAAGGTATACTCGTTTCTTTAATGAACCTCCATTTTAATTTTATGCAACATCCATTTTTATTTTTATTCAACTTCCATTTTTATTCAATTTCCCTTTATATTCAACTTCCTTTTTTATTTAATTTCTACATAGATCATTAAGGTATAATGGTTTCTTGAATGAACTTTCATTTTCACTTTTGAGGCAACTTTTATTTTTATTTTTATTCAACTTCCATTTTTATTCAATTTGCTTTTCTATTCAACTTCTTTTTTATTTAATTTTCGAACAGATCGTTAAGGTATAGTGGTTTCTTGGATAAACTTCAATTTTTATTTTCATTCAACTTCCATTTAATTAAATTTTCTTTTCTATTCAATTTCCTTTTTTATTTAATTTTCAGATAAATCGTTAAGGTATAGTGGTTTCTTCAATGAACATTTATTGCTAATTTTATGCAACTTCCATTTTTATTTTTATTGAACATCAATTTTTGTTCAATTTCCTTTTCCATTCCACTTCCATTATTATTTCATTTCCAAAAAGATCGTTAAGGTATAGTCGTTTCTTGAATGAACTTCCATTTTCAATTTTGATGCAACTTCCATTTTTATTTTTATTCAACTTCCATTTTTATTCAATTTCCTTTTCTATTCAACTTCTTTTTTATTTAATTTTCAAATAGATCGTTAAGGTATAGTGGTTTCATGGATAAACTTGAATTTTTATTTTTATTCAACTTTCATTTGTATTAAATTTCGTTTTCTATTCAACTTCCTTTTTTATTTAATTTCCAGATAGATCGTTAATGTATAGTGGTTTCTTGAATGAACATTTATTGCTAATTTTTTGCAACTTCCATTTTTATTTTTATTGAACATCAATTTTTATTCAATTTCCTTTTCCATTCCACTTCCATTATTATTTCTTTTCCAAATAGATCGTTAAGGTATAGTCGTTTCTTGAATGAACTTCCATTTTAATTTATGCAACTTCCATTTTTATTTTTATTCAACTTCCATTTTTATTCAATTTCCTTCTTAATTCAACTTCCTTTTTTATTTAATTTCCAAATAGATCATTAAGGTATAGTGGTTTCTTGAATGAACTTCCATTTTCAATTTTGATGGAACTTTCATTTTTATTTTTATTCAACTTCCATTTTTATTCTATTTCGTTGTCCATTCAACTTCCTTTTTTATTTAATTTCCAAATAAATCATTAAGGTATAGTACTTTTTTGAATGAACTTCCATTTTTATTTTTATTCAACTTCCATTTGTATTCAACTTCCTTTTTGATTTAACTTTCAAATAGATCGTTGAGGTATAGTGGTTTGTTGAATGAACTTCCATTATTAATTTTATGCAACTTCCAATTTTATTATTACTCAACTTCCATTTTTATTCAACTTGCATTTGTATTCAATTTCCTTTTCTATTCAACTTCCTTTTTTATTTAATTTCCGAATAGATCGTTAAGGTATAGTGGTTTCTTGAATAAACTTTCATTTTCAATTTTGATACAACTCCCATTTTTATTTTTATTCAACTTCCATTTTAATTCAATTTCCTTTTCTATTCAACTTCCTTTTTTAATTTTATTTCGAAATAGATATTAAAGCATAGTGGTTTCTTGAATGAATTTCATTTTTATTTTTATTAGACATCAATTTTTATTTAATTTCCTTTTCCATTCTACTTCCATTATTATTTAATTTCTAAATAGATTGTTAAGGTATAGTTGTTTTTTGAATAAACTTCCATTGTCAATTTATGCAACTTCCATTTTTATTTTTATCCGACTTCCATTTTTATTCAATTTCTTTTTCTATTCAACTTCCTTTTTTTTTTTTTTTAAATTCCCAATAGATCGTTAAGGTATAGTGGTTTCTTGAATGAACTTCCATTGTTAATTTTATGCAACTTCCATTTTTATTATTACTCAACTTTCACTTTTATTCAATTTCATTTTCTATTCAACTTCCTTTTTTATTTAATTTCCAAATAGATCGCTAAGGTATAGTGGTTTCTTGAATGAACTTCTATTTTCAATTTTGATGCAACTTCCATTTTTATTTTTATTCAACTTCCATTTTTATTCAATTTCCTTTTCTATTCAACTTCCTTTTTTATTTAATTTGCCAATAGATCGTTAAAATATTGTGGTTTCTTCAATGAACTTCCATTGTTAGTTTTATGCAACTTCCATTTTTAATCAATTTCCTTTTCTATTCAACTTCCTTTTTTTATTTAATTTTGAAATAGATCGTTAAGGTATAGTGGTTTCTTGAATGAACTTCTATTTTTATTTTTATTCAACTTCCATTTGTATTCAATTTCCTTTTCTATGCAAATTCCTTTTTCATTTTATTTCCAAATAGATCGTTAAGGTATACTGGTTTCTTCAATGAACATTTATTGCTAATTTTATGCAATTTTCATTTTTATTTTTATTGAACATCAATTTTTATTCAATTTCCTTTTCTATTCCACTTCCATATTTGTTTCATTTCCAAATAGATCGTTAAGGTATAGTCGTTTTAATGAACTTCCATTTTAATTTTATGCAACTTCCAATTTTATTTTTTTGTAACTTCCATTTTTGTTCAATTTCCTTTTCTATTCAACTTCCTTTTTTATTTAATTTCCAAATAGATCGTTAAGGTATAGTGGCTTCTTGAATAAACTTCCATTTTCAATTCTGATGCAACTTCCATTTTTATTTGTATTCAACTTCTATTTTTATTCAATTTCCTTTTTTTATTTAATATCCAAATAGATCGTTAAGGTATAGTGGTTTCTCGAATGAACTTCCATTTTTATATTTATGCGACTTTCATTTTTATTTTTATTCAACTTCAATTTTTATTCAATTTCCTTTTCTATTCAACTTCCTTTTCTATTTAATTTCCAAAGAGATCGTTAAGGTATAGTGGTTTCCTGAATGAACTTTCATTTTTATTTTTATTCATCCTCTATTTGTATTCAATTTCCTCTTCTATTCAACTTCTTTTTTTTATTTAATTTCCAGATAGATCATTAAGGTATAGTGGTTTCTTCAAGGTACTTTTATTGCTAATTTTATGCAACTTCTATTTTTATTTTTATTGAATATCAATTTTTATTCAATTTCCTTTTCCATTCCACTTCAAATTTTATTTCATTTCCAAATAGATCGTTAAGGTATAGTCGTTTTTGAATGAACTTTCATTTTAATTTTGTGCAACTTCCATTTCTATTTGTATTCAACTTCCATTTTTATTCAATTTCCTTTTCTATTCAACTTCCTTGTTTATTTAATTTCCATATAGATCATTAAGGTATAGTGGTTTCTTGAATGAACATCCATTTTCAATTTTGATGCAACTTTCATTTTTATTTTTATTCAACTTCCATTTTTATTCAATTTCCTTTTATATTCAACTTTTTTTTTATTTAATTTCCAAATAGATCATTAAGGTATAGTGGTTTCTTGAATGAACTTCCATTTTTATTTTTATTGAACTTCCATTTGTATTCAATTTCTATTTCTATTCAACTTCCTTTTTTTATTTATTTTCCAGATAGATCGTTAAGGTATAGTGGTTTCTTCAATGAACTTTTATTGCTAATTTTATGCAACTTCGATTTTTATTTTTATTGAACATCAATTTTTGTTCAATTTCCTTTTCCTTTCCACTTCCATTTTTATTTCATTTCCAAATAGATCGTTAAGGTATAGTTGTTTGTTGAATGAACTTCCATTTTAATTTTCTGTAACTTTTATTTTTATTTTTATTTTTATTCAACTTCCATTTTTATTCAATTTCTTTTTTTATTCAACTTCCTTTTTATTTAATTTCCAAATAGATCGTTAAAGTATAGTGGTTTCTTGAATAAACTTTCATTTTCAATTTTCGTGCAACTTCCGTTTTTATTTTTATTTAACTTCTATTTTTATTCAATTTCCTTTTCTATTCAACTTCCTTCTTTTATTTAATTTCCAAATAGATCATTAAGGTATAGTGGTTTCTTGAATGAACTTCCATTGTTAATTTTATGCAACTTCCACTTTTATTTTTATTCAACTTCCATTTTTACTCCATTTCCTTTTTCCGTTCAACTTTTTTTTTTCTTATTTAATTTCCAAATTGATCGTTCAGGTATAGTGGTTTCCTGAATGAACTTCCATTTTTATTTTCATTCAACCTCCATTTGTATTCAATTTCCTTTTCTATTCAACTTCCTTTTTGATTTAATTTCCTAAAAGATCTTTCAGGGATAGTGGTTTCTTGAATGAACTTCCATTATTAATTTTATGCAACTTCCATTTTTATTTTTATTCAACTTTCATTTTTATTCAATTAACTTTTCTATTCAACTTCCTTTTTTTATTTAATTTCCAAATAAATCGTTAAGGTATAGTGGTTTCTGGAATGAACTTCCATTTTTATTTTTATTCAACTTCCATTTCTATTCAATTTCTTTTTTATTTAATTTCCAAGTAGATCGTTAAGGTATAGGGGTTTCTTCAATGAACTTTTGTTGCAAATTTTATGCAACTTCCATTTTTATTTTTATTGAACATCAATTTTTATTCAATTTCTTTTTCCATTCCACTTCCATTTTTATTTCATTTCCATTTTTATTTCATTTCCAAATAGATCGTTAAGGTATAGTCGTTTCTTGAATGAACTTCCATTTTAATTTTGTGCAACTTCTATTTTTATTTTTATTCAACTTCCATTTTTATTAAATTTCCTTTTCTATTCAACTTCCTTTTTTATTTAGTATCCAAATAGATCGTTAATGTATAGTGGTTTCTTGAATAAACTTCCATTTTCAATTTTGATGTAACTTCCATTTTTATTTTTATTCAACTTCCATTTTTATTAAATTTCCTTGTCTATTCAACTTCCAATTTTATTTAATTTTCGAATAGATCGTTAAGGTATAGTGGTTTCTTGAATGAACTTCCATTGTTAATTTTATGCAACTTCTATTTTTATGTCTATTCAGCTTCCATTTGTAGTCAATTTCTTTTCTATTCAACTTCCTTTTTTATTTAATTTCCAGGTAATCGTTGAGGTATAGTGGTTTCTTCAATGAACTTTTATTGCTAATTTCATGCAACTTCCGTTTTTGTTTTAATTGAACATCAATTTTTATTCAAATTCCTTTTTCATTCCACTTCAGTTTTATTTCATTTCCAAATAGATCGTTAAGGTACAATCGTTTCTTGAATGAACTTCCATTTTAATTTTATGTAACTTCCATTTCCATTTTTATTCAATTTCCTTTTCTATTCAACTTCCTTTTTTATTTAATTTCGAAATAGATCGTTAAGGTATAGTGGTTTCTTGAATAAACTTCCATTTTCAATTTTAATGCAACTTCCATTTTTATTTTTATTCAACTTCTATTTTTATTCAATTTCCTTTTTCTATTCAACTTCCTTTTTTATTTAATTTACAAAGTATAGTAGTTTCTTGAATGAACTTCCATGGTTAATTTTATGCAACTTCCATTTTATTTTTATTAAACTTCCATTTTTATTCAATTTCCTTTTCTATTCAACTTCATTTTTTTATTTAATTTCCAAATAGATCGTTAAGGTATAGTGGTTTCTTGAATGAATTTTCATTTTTATTTTTATTCAACTTCCATTTGTATTCAATTTCCTTTTCTATTCAACTTCCTTTTTTTATTTAATTTCCAGATAGATAGTTAAGGTATAGTGGTTTTTTCAATGAACTTTTATTGCAAATTATTTGCAACTTCCATTTTTATTTTTATTGAACTTCAATTTATATTCAATTTCTTTCTCCATTCCACTTCCATTTTTATTTCATTTCCAAATAGATCGTTAATGTATAGTCGTTTCTTGAACGAATTTCTACTTTAATTTTATGCAAGTTCCATTTTATTTTTATTCAACTTCCATTTTTATTCAATTTCCTTTTTTATTCAACTTCCTTTTTTATTTAATTTCCAAATAGATCGTTAAGGTATGGCGGTTTCTTGAATAAACTTCCATTTTCAATTTTGATGCAACTTCCATTTTTATTTTTATTTAACTTCCATTTTTATTCAATTTCCTTTTCCATTAAACTTCCTTTTTAATTTAATTTTAAAATAGATCGTTAACGTATAGTGGTTTCTTGAATGGACTTCTATTGTTAATTTTATGCAACTTCCGTTTTTATTTTTATTCAACTTCCATTTTTATTCAATTTCCTTTTCTTTTCAACTTCCTTTCTTATTTAATCTCCAAATAGATCGTTAAGGTATAGTGGTTTTTTGAATGAACATCCATTGTTAATTTTATGCGACTTCCACTTTTATTTTTATTCAACTTCAAATTTTATTCAATTTCATTTTCTATTCAACTTCCTTTTTAATTTAATTTCCAAATAGATCGTTAAGGTATAGTATTTTTTTTAATGGACTTCTATTGTTAATTTTATGCAACTTCCATTTTTATTCAATTTCCTTTTTCATTTAATTTCCAAATAGATCGTTAAGGTATAGCGGTTTCTTGAATGGACTTCCATTGTAAATTTTATGCAACTTCCATTTTTATTTTTATTCAACTTCCATTTTTATTCAATTTCCTTTTCTATTCAACTTCCTTTTTTATTTAATTTCGAAATAGATCGTTAAGGTATAGTCGATTTTTTAATGAACTTCCATTTTTAATTTTATGCAACTTCCATTTTTATTTTTATTCAACTTAAATTTTCATTCAATTTCCTTTTCTATTCAGCTTCCTTTTTTTATTTAATTTTCAAATAGGTCGTTGAGGTATAGTGGTTTCTTGAATGGACTTCAATTGTTAATTTTACACAACTTCCATTTTTATTTTGATTCAACTTCTATTTTTATTCAATTTCCTTTTCTATTCAACTTCCTTTTTTATTTAATTTCCAAATAAATCGTTAAGGTATAGTGGTTTCATGAATGAACTTCCATTTTTAATTTTATGCAACTTCCATTTTTATTTTTCTTCAACTTCAAATTTTCATTCAATTTAATTTTCTATTCAACTTCCTTTTTTATTTTATTTCCAAATAGGTCGTTGAGGTATAGTGGTTTCTTGAATGGACTTCCATTGTTAATTTTATGCAACTTCGATTTTTATTTTTATTCAACTTCAAATTTTATTCAGTTTCCTTTTCTATTCAACTTCCTTTTTAATTTAATTTCAAAATAGATCGTTAAGGTATAGTTTTTTCTTTAATGGACTTCTATTGTTAATTTTATGTAACTTCCATTTTTATTTTCATTCAACTTCCATTTTTGTTCAATTTCATTTTTTATTCAACTTCATTTTTTATTTAATTTCCAAATAGATCGTTAAGGTATAGTGGTTTCTTGAATGAATTTCCATTGTTAATTTTATGCAACTTCCATTTTTATTTTTATTCAACTTCCATTTTTATTCAATTTCCTTTTCTATTCAACTTACTTTTTTATTTAATTTCCGACTAGATCGTTAAGGTATAGGGTTTCTTGAACGAACTTCCCTTTTTCATTTTATGCAACTTCCATTTTTATTTTTATTCAACTTCAAATTTTCATTCAATTTCATTTTCTATTAACCTTCCTTTTTTATTTTATTTCCAAATAAGTCGTTAAGGTACAGTGGTTTCTTGAATGGACTTCCATTGTTTATTTTATACGACTTCCATTTTTATTTTTATTCAATTTTCTTTTCTATTCAACTTCCTTTTTTATTTAATTTCCAAATAAGTCGTTAAGGTACAGTGGTTTCTTGAATTAACTTCCATTGTGAATTTTATGCAACTTCCGTTTTTATTTTTATTCAACTTCCATTTTTATTCAATTTCCTTTTTTATTCAGCTTCCTTTTTTATTTAATTTCGAAATAGATCGTTAAGATATAGTGGTTTGTGAATGTACATCCATTGTTAATTTTATGCGACTTCCATTTTTATTTTTATTCATCTTCAAATTTTATTCAATTTCCTTTTCTATTTAACTTCCTTTTTAATTTAATTTCCAAATAGATCGTTAAGGTATAGTGGTTTCTTGAATGGACTTCTATTGTTAATTTTATGGAACTTCCATTTTTATTTTAATTCAACTTCCATTTTTATTCAATTTCCTTTTCTAATCAACTTCCCTTTTAACTTAATTTCCAAATAGATCGTTAAGGTATAATGGTTTCTTGAATGGACTTCTATTGTTAATTTTATGCAACTTTCATTTTTATTTTAATTCAATTTCCATTTTTATTCGATTTCCTGTTCTATTCAACTTCCTTTTTTATTTAATTTCCAAATATATTGTTAAGGTATAGTGGTTTCTTGAATGGACTTCCATTGTTAATCTTATGCAACTTCCATTTTCATTTTCTATTCAACTTCATTTTTTATTTAATTTCCCAATAGGTCGTTAAGGTATAGTGGTTTCTTGAATTAATTTCCATTTTCAATTTTTGATGAAATTTCATTTTTATTTTTATTTTACTTCCATTTTGATTCAATTTCCTTTTTTATTCAACTTACTCTTTTATTTAATTTCTAAATAAATCGTTAAGGTATAGGGGTTTCTTGAATGAACTTCCATTGGTAATTTTATGCAATTTCCATTTTTATTTTTATTCAACTTTCATTTTCATTCAATTTCCTTTTCTATTCAACTTCCTTTTTTATTTAATTTCCAAATAGATCGTTAAGGTATAGTGGTTTCTTGAATGGACTTCCATTGTTAATATTATGCAACTTCCATTTTTATTTTGATTCAATTTCCATTTTTATTCAATTGCCTTTTCTATTCGACTTACTTTTTTATTTAATTTCCAAATAAAACGTTAAGGTATAGGGGTTTCTTGAATGAACTTCCTTTGGAAATTTTTTGCAATTTCCATTTTTATTTTTATTCAACTTCCATTTTCATTCAATTTCCTTTTCTTTTCAACTTCCTTTTTTATTTCATTTCCAAATAGATCGTTGAGGTATAGTGGTTTCTTGAATGGACTTCCATTGTTAATTTTATGCAACTTCCATTTTTATTTTTATTCAACTTCTATTTTTATTTAATTTTCTTTTCTATTCAACTTCCTTTTTTATTTAATTTCCAAATAGGTCGTTAAGGTACAGTGGTTTCTTGAATTAACTTCCATTATTAATTTTATGCAACTTCCGTTTTTATTTTTATTCAACTTCCTTTTTTATTTAATTTTCTAATAGATCGTTAGGGTATAGTGGGTTCTTCAATGAACATCCATTGTTAATTTTAGGCAACTTCCATTTTTATTTTTATTCAACTTCAAATTTTATTCAATTTCCTTTTCTATTCAACTTCATTTTTAATTTAATTTCCAAATAGATCGCTAAGGTATGGTGGTTTCTTGAATGGACTTCTATTGTTAATTTTATGCAACTTCCATTTTTATTTTAATTCAACTTCCATTTTTATTCAATTTCCGTTTCTATTCAACTTCCTTTTTAATTTAATTTCGAAATAGATCGTTAAGGTTAGGTGGTTTCTTTAATGGACGTCTATTGTTAATTTTATGCAACTTCTATTTTTATTCAATTTCCTTTTCTAATCAACTTCCTTTTTAATTTAAGTTCCAAATAGATCGTTAAGGTATAATGGTTTTTTGAATGGACTTCTATTGTTAATTTTATGCAACTTCCGCTTTTATTTTAATTCAATTTCTATTTTTATTCAATTTCCTGTTCTATTCAACTTCCTTTTTTATTTAATTTCCAAATATATCGTTAAGGTATAGTGGTTTCTTGAATGGACATCCATTGTCAATCTTATGCAACTTCCACTTTCATTTTTATTCAACTTCCATTTTTATTCAATTTTTTTTTTTTCTATTCAACTTCCTTTTTTATTTAATTTCCAAGTAGATCGTTAAGGTATAGTGGTTTCTTGAAAGAACTTCGACTGTTAATTTTATGCAACTTCCATTTTTATTTTTATTCAACTTCAAATTTTATTCAATTTCCTTTTCTGTTCAACTTCCTTTTTAATTTAATTTCCAAATAGATCGTTAAGGTATAGTGGTTTCTTGAATGGACTTCTATTGTTAATTTTATGCAACTTCCATTTTTATTTTGATTCAACTTCCATTTTTGTTCAATTTCGTTTTCTATTTAACTTCCTTTATTATTTAATTTCCAAATAGATCGTTAAGGTATATTGGTTTCTTGAATGGACTTCCATTGTTAATTTTTTGCAACTTCTATTTTTATTTTGATTCAATTTCCATTTTTATTCAATTGCCTTTCCTATTCGACTTCCTTTTTTATTTAATTTCCAAATAAATCGTTAAGGTATAGGGGTTTCTTGAATGAACTTCCATTGGTAATATTTTGCAACTTCCATTTTCGTTCAATTTCCTTTTCTATTCATTTTCCATTTTTATTTAATTTCCAAATAGATCGTTAAGGTATAGTGGTTTCTTGAATAAACTTCCATCGTTAATTTTATTCAACTTCCAATTTTATTTTTATTTAACTTCCATTTTCATTCAATTTCCTTTTCTTTTCAACTTACTTTTTTATTTAATTTCCAAATAGATCGTCAAGGTATAGTCGTTTCTTGAATGAACTACCATTTTTAATTTTATGCAACTTCCATTTTTACTTTTATTCAACTTCAAATTTTCGTTCAATTTCATTTTCTTTTCAACTTCCTTTTTTCTTTCATTTCAAAGAGATCGTTGAGGTATAGTGGTTTCTTGAATGGACTTCCATTGTTAATTTTATGCAACTTCCATATTTATTTTTATTCAACTTCTATTTTTATTCAATTTTGTTTTCTATTCAAGATCCTTTTTTATTTAATTTCCAAATAGGTCGTTAAGGTATAGTGGTTTCTTGAATTAACTTCCATTATTAATTTTATGTAACTTCCGTTTTTATTTTTATTCAACTTCCATTTTTATTCAATTTTCTTTTCTATTCAACTTCCTTTTTTATTTAATTTCTAAATAGATCGTTAAGGTATTGTGGTTTCTTGAATGAACATCCATTGTTAATTTTATGCAACTTCCATTTTTATTTTTATTCAACCTCAAATTTTATTCAATTTCCTTTTCTATTCAACTTCCTTTTTAATTTAATTTCCAAATAGATCGTTAAGGTATGGTGGTTTCTTGAATGGACTTCTATTGTTAATTTTATGCAAATTTCATTTTTATTCAATTTCCGTTTCTATTCAACTTCCTTTTTAATTTAATTTCGAAATAGATCGTTAAGGTATAGTGGTTTCTTGAATGGACGTCTATTGTTAATTTTATGCAACTTCCATTTTTATTTTAATTCAACTTCCATTTTTATTCAATTTCCTTTTCTAATCAACTTCCTTTTTAATTTAATTTTCAAATATATCGTTAAGGTATAATGGTTTCTTGAATGGACTTCTATTGTTAATTTTATGCAACTTCCGTTTTTATTTTAATTAAATTTCCATTTTTATTCAATTTCCTGTTCTATTCAACTTCCTTTTTTATTTAATTTCCAAATATATCGTTAAGGTATAGTGGTTTCTTGAATGGACATCCATTGTCAATCTTATGCAACTTCCACTTTCATTTTTATTCAACTCCATTTTTATTCAATTTCATTTTCTACTCAACTTCAGTTTTTATTTAATTTCCAAATAGGTCGTTAAGGTATAGTGGTTTCTTGAATTAATTTCCATTTTCAATTTTTGATGAAATTTCATTTTTATTTTTATTTAACTTCCATTTTGATTCAATTTCCTTTTTTATTCAACTAATTTTTTTATTTAATTTCCAAATAAATTGTTAAGGTACAGTGGTTTCTTGAATGGACTTCCATTGTTTATTTTATGCAACTTCCATTTTTATTTTTATGCAACTTCCATTTTTATTCAATTTTCTTTTCTATTCAACTTCCTTTTTTATTTAACTTCCAAAAATGTCGTTAAGGTATAGTGGTTTCTTGAATTAACTTCCATTGTTAATTTTATGCAACTTCTGTTTTTATTTTTATTCAACTTCCATTTTTATTCAATTTCCTTTTCTATTCAACTTCCTTTTTTATTTAATTTCCAAGTAGATCGTTAAGGTATAGTGATTTCTTGAAAGAACTTCCACTGTTAATTTTATGCAACTTCCATTTTTATTTTTATTCAACTTCAAAATTTTATTCAATTTCCTTTTCTGTTCAACTTCCCTTTTAATTTAATTTCCAAATAGATCGTTAAGGTATAGTGGTTTCTTGAATAAACTTCCATTTTCAATTTTGATGCCACTTCAATTTTTATTTTTATTCAACTACCATCTTTATTCAATTTCGTTTTCTATTTAACTTCATTTTTTTATTTAATTTCCTAATTGATCGCTAAGGTATAGTGGTTTCTTCAATAAACTTCCATTTTCAATTTTGATGTAACTTCCATTTTTATTTTTATTGAACTTTCATTTTTATTCAACTTCCTTTTTTATTTAATTTCCAAATAGATCGTTAAGGTATAGTGGTATCTTGAATAAACTTCCATTTTCAAATTTTGATGCAACTTCCATTTTTATTCAATTTCCTTTTCTATTCAACTTCCTTTTTTTATTTAATTTCTAAATATATCGTTAAGGTATAGTGGTTTTTTGAATGAACTTCCATTATTAAGTTTATGCAACCTGCATTTTTATTTTTATTCAACTTCCATTTTTATTCAATTTCCTTTTCTATTCAACTTCATTTTTTTTGTTTAATTTCCAAATAGATCGTTAAGGTATAGTGGTTTCTTGAATGAACTTCCATTTTTATTTTTATTCAACTTCCATTTGTATTCGATTTCGTTTTCTATTCAACATCCTTTTTTACTTAATTTCCGGACAGATCGTTAAGGTATAGTGGTTTCCTCAATAAACTTTTATTGCAAATTTTATGCAAGTTCCATTTTTATTTTTATTGAACATCAATTTTTATTCAATTTCTTTTTCTATTCCACTTCCATTTTTATTTCATTTCCAAATAGATCGTTAAGGTATAGTTGTTTCTTGAATGAACTTCTATTTTAATTTTATGTAACTTCTATTTTTATTTTTATTCAACTTCCATTTTTATTCAATTTCCTTTTCTATTCAACTTCCTTTTTTATTTAATTTCCAAATAGATCGTTAAGATATAGTGGTTTCTTGAATAAAGTTCCATTTTCAATTTTGATACAACTTCCATTTTTATTTTTATTCAACTATCGTTTTTCTTCAATTTCTTTTTTTATTTCACTTCCTTTTTTATTTAATTTCCGAATATATCGTCAAGGCACAGTGGTTTGTTGAATGAACTTCTATTTTCAATTTTGATGCAACTTTTATTTTTATTTTTATTCAACTTCCATTTTTTTTCAATTTCCTTTTCTATTCAACTTCCTTTTTTATTTAATTTCCCAATAGATCGTTAAGGTATAGTGGTTTCTTGAATGAACGTCAATTTTTATATTTATGCAACTTTCATTTTTATTTTTATCCAACTTCAATTTTTATTCAACTACTTTTTCTATTCAACTTCGTTTTTTATATAATTTCAAAATAGACCATTAAGGTATAGCGGTTTCGTGAATGAACTTCCACTTTCAATTTTGATGCAACTTCCATTTTTATTTTTATTCAACTTGCATTTGTATTCAATTTCCTTTTCTATTCTACTTCCTTTTTTTAATTAATTTCCAAACAGATCGTTAAGGTATACGGGTTTTTTGAATGAACTTCCATTGTTATTTTTATGCCACATCTATTTTTATTTTTACTCAACTTCCATTTTTATTCAATTTCCTTTTCTACTCAACTTCATTTTTTATTTAATCTCCCAATTGATCGTTAAGGTATAGTGGTTTCTTGAATGAACATCCATTTTCAATTTTAATGCAACTTCCATTTTTTATTTTTATTCAACTTCCATTTGTATTCAATTTTCTTTTCTATTCAACTTCCTTTTTTACTTAATTTCGAGATAGATCGTTATGGTATAGTTGTTTCTTGAATGAACTTCTATTGTAAATTTTATGCAATTTCCATTTTTATTTAATTTCCAAATAGATCGTTAAGGTATAGTCGTTTCTTAAATGAACTTCCATTTTAATTTTATGCAAATTCCATTTTCATTTTTATTCAACTTCCATTTTTATTCAATTTTCTTTTCTATTCAACTTCCATTTAAATTTAATTTCCAAATAGATCGTTGACGTATAGTGGTTTTTCTTGAATGAATTTCCATTTTTTATTTTTATTCAACTTCCATTTTTATTCAATTTCCTTTTCATTTCAACTTCCATTATTTTTTAATTTCCAAATAGATCGTTAAGGTATAGTGGTTTTCTTGAATAAACTTCCATTATTAATTTTATGCAACTTCCATTTTTATTTTTATTCGACTTCCATTTTTATTCAATTTATTTTTCTATTCAACTTACTTTTTTATTTAATTTCCCAATAGATAGTTAAGGTATGGTGGTTTCTTGAATGAACTTCCATTGTTAATTTTATGCAACTTCCACTTTTATTATTACTCACCTTCCATTTTTATTCAATTTCCTTTTCTATTCAACTTCCTTTTTTATTTAATTTCCAAATAGATCGTTAAGGTATAGTGGTTTCTTGAATAAACTTCCATTTTCAATTTTGATGCAACTTCCATTTTTATTTTTATTCAACTTCCATCTTTATTCAATTTCGTTTTCTATTTAACTTCATTTTTTTATTTAATTTTCCAATAGATCGCTAAGGTATAGTAGTTTCTTGAATAAATTTTCATTTTCAATTTTTATGCAACTTCCATTTTTAGTTTTATTCAACTTCCATTTTTATTTTTATTCAACTTCCATCTTTATTCAATTTCGTTTTCTATTTAACTTCATTTTTTTATTTAATTTCCCAATAGATCGCTAAGGTATAGTGGTTTCTTGAATAAACTTCCATTTTCAATTTTGGTGCAACTTCCATTTTTATTTTTATTCAACTTCTATTTTTATTCAATTTCCTTTTCTATTCAACTTCGTTTTTTATTTAATTTCCAAATAGATTGTTAAAGTATAGTGGTTTCTTGAATAAACTTCCATTTTCAAATTGTGATGCAACTTCCATTTTTATTTTTCTTCAACTTCCATTTTTTTTCAATTTCCTTTTCTATTCAACTTCCTTTTTTTTATTTAATTTCCAAATAGATTGTTAAGGTATAGTGGTTTTTTGAATGAACTTCCGTTGTTAATTTTATGCAACTTCCATTTTTATTTTTATTCAACTTCCATTTTTATTCAATTTCTTTTCTATTCAACTTCATTTTTTTATTTAATTTCCAAATAGATCGTTAAGGTATAGTGGTTTGTTGAATGAATTTCCATTTTTATTTTTATTCAACTTCCATTTGTATTCAATGTCGTTTTTCATTCAACATCCTTTTTTATTTAATTTCCAGATATATCGTAAAGTTATAATGGTTTCTTCGATGAACTTTTATTGCAAATTTTATGCAACTTTCATTTTTATTTTTATTGAACATCAATTTTTATTCAATTTCTTTTTGCATTGCACTTCCATTTTTATTTCATTTCCAAATAGATCGTTAAGGTATAGTCGTTTCTTGAATGAACTTCCATTTTAATTTTATGTAACTTCCATTTTTATTTCTATTCAACTTCTATTTTTATTCAATTTCTTTTTCTATTCAACTTCCTCTTTTATTTAATTTCCAAATAGATCGTTAAGATATAGTGGTTTCTTGAATAAACTTCCATTTTCAATTTTGATGTAACTTCCATTTTTATTTTTATTCCACTATCATTTTTATTCCATTTCTTTTTCTATTTAGCTTCCTTTTTTATTTAATTTCCAAATACATCGTTAAGGCACAATGGTTTGTTGAATGAACTTCCAATTTCACATTTGATGCAACTTTCATTTTTATTTTTATTCAGCTTCCATTTTTATTCAATTTCCTTTCCTATTCAACATTCATTTTTATTTAATTTCCCAATAGATCGTTAAGGCATAGTGGTTTCTTGAATGAACGTCAATTTTGATATTTATGCAACTTTCATTTTTATTTTTATCCAACTTCAATTTTTATTCAATTTCCTTTTCTATTCAACTTCGTTTTTTATTTAATTTCAAAATAGACCGTTAAGGTATAGCGGTTTCTTGAATGAACTTCCACTTTCAATTTTGATGCAAATTCCATTTTTGTTTTTATTCAACTTGCATTTGTATTCAATTTCCTTTTCTATTCAACTTCATTTTTTTAATTAATTTCCAAACAGATCGTTAAGATATACTAGTCTCTTGCATGAACTTCCGTTGTTATTTTTATGCAACATCCATTTTTATTTTTATTCAATTTCCATTTTTATTCAATTTCCTTTTCTTTTCAACTTCTTTTTTTATTTAATTTTTAAATAGATCGTTAAGGTATAGTGGTTTCTTCAATGAACTTCCGTTTTTATGTTTATTCTACTTCCATTTCTATTCAATTTCCTTTTCTATTCAACTTCCTTCTTTATTTAATTTCCAGATAGATCGTTAAGGTATAGTGGTTTTTTGAATGAACTTCCATTTTCAATTTTGTTGCGACTTCTATGTTTATTTTTATTCAACTTCCACTTTTATTCAATTTCATTTTCGATTCGACTTCCTTTTTATATTTAATTTCCAAATAGATCGTTAAGGTATCGTGGTTTCTTGAATGAACTTCCGTTGTTAATTTTATGCAACTTCTATTTTTATTTTTATTTAACTTCCATTTTTATTCAATTTCCTTTTCTATTCAACTTCCTTTTTTATTTAATTTTCAAATAGATCGTTAGGGTATAGTGGTTTTCTTGACTGAACTTCCATTTTTATTTTTATTCAACTTCCATTTATATTCAGTTTCCTTTTCTATTCAACATCCTTTTTTATTTAATTTCCAGATGGATCGTTAAGGTATAATGGTTTGTTCAATGAACTTTTATTGATAATTTTATGCAACTTCTATTTTTATTTTTATTGAACATCAATTTTTATTCAATTTACTTTTCCAATCAACTTCCATTTTTATTTAATTTCCAAATAGATCGTTAAGGTATAGTCGTTTCTTGAATGAACTTCCATTTTAATTTTATAAAACTTCCATTTTTGTTTTTATTCAACTTCCATTTTTATTCAATTTCCTTTTCTATTCAATTTCCTTTTCTATTCAACTTCCTTTTTTATTTAATTTCCAAATGGATCGTTAAGTTATAATGGTTTCTTGAATAAACTTTCATTTTCAATTTTGATGCAACTTCCATTTTTATTTTTTTTCAACTTCCATTTTTATTGAATTTCATTTTCTATTCAACTACTTTTTTTGTTTAATTTCCAAATAGATCGTTAAGGTATAGTGGTTTCTTGAATGAACTTCCATTTTTATATTTATGCGACTTTTGTTTTTATTTTTATTCAACTTCAATTTTCATTCAATTTCCTTTTCTATTAAACTTGCTTTTTTATTTAATTTCCAAAATAGATCGTTAAGGTATAATTGTTTCTAGAATGAACTTTCATTTTTGTTTTTACTCAACTTCCATTTGTATTCAATTTCCTTTTCTATTCAACTTCCTTTTTTATTTAATTTGCAGATAGATCGTTAAAGTATAGTGGTTTCTTCAATGTACTTTTATTGCTAATTTTGTGCAACTTCCATTTTTATTTTTCTTGAATATTAATTTTTATTCAATTTCTTTTTCCATTCCACTTCCATTTTTATTTCATTTCCAAATAGATCGTTAAGGTATACTCGTTTCATTAATAAACCTCCATTTTAATTTTATGCAACATCCATTTTTATTTTTATTCAACTTCCATTTTTATTCAATTTCCCTTTATATTCAACTTTCTTTTTTATTTAATTTCTACATAGCTCATTAAGGTGTAATGGTTTCTTGAATGAACTTTCATTTTCACTTTTGAGGCAGCTTTTATTTTTATTTTTATTCAACTTCCATTTTTATTCAATTTGCTTTTCTATTCAACTTCTTTTTTATTTAATTTTCGAACAGATCGTTAAGGTATAGTGGTTTCTTGGATAAACTTCAATTTTTATTTTCATTCAACTTCCTTTTAATTAAATTTCCTTTTCTATTCAATTTCCTTTTTTATTTAATTTCCAGATAGATCGTTAAGGTATAGTGGTTTCTTCAATGAACATTTATTGCTAATTTTATGCAACTTCCATTTTTATTTTTATTGAACATCAATTTTCGTTCAATTTCCTTTTCCATTCCACTTCCATTATTATTTCATTTCCAAAAAGATCGTTAGGGTATAGTCGTTTCTTGAATGAACTTCCATTTTCAATTTTGATGCAACTTTCATTTTTATTTTTATTCAACTTCCATTTTTATTCAATTTCCTTTTCTATTCAACTTCTTTTTTATTTAATTTTCAAATAGATCGTTAAGGTATAGTGGTTTCTTGGATAAACTTGAATTTTTATTTTTATTCAATTTTCATTTGTATTAAATTTCCTTTTCTATTCAACTTCTTTTTTTATTTAATTTCCAGATAGATCGTTAATGTATAGTGGTTTCTTGAATGAACATTTATTGCTAATTTTTTGCAACTTCCATTTTTATATTTATTGAACATTAATTTTTATTCAATTTTCTTTTCCATTCCACTTCCATTATTATTTCTTTTCCAAATAGATCGTTAAGGTACAGTCGTTTTTTGAAGGAACTTCCATTTTAATTTATGCAACTTCCATTTTTATTTTTATTTAACTTCCATTTTTATTCAATTTCCTACTCAATTCAACTTCCTTTTATATTTAATTTCCAAATAGATCATTAAGGTATAGTGGTTTCTTGAATGAACTTCCATTTTCAATTTTGATGGAACTTTCATTTTTATTTTTATTCAACTTCCATTTTTATTCTATTTCGTTGTCCATTCAACTTCCTTTTTTATTTAATTTCCAAATAAATCATTAAGGTATAGTACTTTTTTGAATGAACTTCCATTTTTATTTTTATTCAACTTCCATTTGTATTCAATTTCATTTTCCCTTTTGATTATTGTATCCGGACTTATGTTCCGTAGATTCCATTGTTGTATTATTGTTGTTGTTGTTCTTTAATTCTTTGATTTTGAGTTATGGGTTGAGTTGGGCAGGTTTGTTACAGGTTGGTTGGGTTGGAAACCAAGTGTTGCTGTCCAGAATTTTGGACCTTCGCTCGAGCGAGGAGTTGGTCGCTCGAGCGAGCTGTTGTTTTTGGTTCTTCGCTCGAGCCAGGGTTTGGTCGCTCGAGCGAGAGTTTGTGTCTGGGCTTAGGACCTGAGAGATGTGTTTCTTGGCTCGAGCGAGCTTTTCTTCGCTCGAGCGAGCGAGGTGTATGTTTTCGAGTTCTTCGCTCGAGCGAGCATTTCTTCGCTCGAGCGAGCTTCTGGGTTGCAGACCTGAAGCATCGAGTTTTTGGCTCGAGCGAGATTTTCTTCGCTCGAGCGTGGATTTTTGTGTCTGGTCGCTCGAGCGACCATGTCTTCGCTCGAGCGAGCCTGTTCATTTTAAATAGGCAGCAGCGGGTTTTTTAATCAGTTTTCTATCTCTTTTTGTTTCCAAACCCTAGGTCCGACCCTTCTCTTCCTTACACACCTTCTCTCCTAGGTTTGATCTAGTTAGGGTGTGTTTTTACCTAGTTGCTTTACAAATAAGATAGAGGAGAGTGAGGGCTTTCATTTAATCTGAGCAATTGTTGGTTTGGAGCATTTAATAGTTTGGGCATCATCTTCATCTTCTCCTTTTTGAGTTATTTCTTCGAGGTAGGGATTTCCTACTCCATTTATACGCTTTAATCCTAAGTGGTGGTATTTTGGTATGTGGGGTAGTTTGGTAATTTTGGGAGAAACCTTAGGGTTTTGTCATAGATTAATTTATATAATTAATTTAAAGGAAGATTGTGATATTGGGGTAAATTCATGAGATTGGGAATTTAGTGGTTTATTGTTGTATTTGGTAGTTTAAATACTTACCTTAGAGAATATTGAAATTATTGAAATTACATTTATTGTAATAGTTATTTCTTGCTTAGAAATAATTGTTTTGGGCTATCGGTGGAGGATAGTCTTTGATTGTTATAGACCTTGCATGCGGCTTAGGTATAACTGAAATTAAGTCATTTATCTTGACTGTTGAATTAATACAGAACACTCATGTATTGATTATGTGTTGTATATGGCAATTGTGTGTTTCATTGCATATGCATTTGGTTTGAAGGAGATAGGGGATGAACTCCACGGTTTAGGGGAAGATAGGGGATGGACCTCTAAACCGGAATTGTTGGGAGGAGATAGGTGATGGACTCCATTAGCATCACTTTTATGTGTGCTTATTGATAATAGAAATATTTCTATTTATTGTTGATATGATACATCACCAAAATGTGTATCAGTTGGGAAGTATGGAAGTGAATTTGATTGTGATTGATATAATACCAACATGTGTATTCGTTATGTTAGGTTTAACTTGAATTGTTATTCCTGTTGAATTGGAAGTATTGTTAATAAAAGATGAAACCCCAGTTGAGTTATTTGGCCAGGTTCTGAGCCATAAATGGAAGGTAAATTATGCCATAGACATTGTGTCATAAGCAATGTAGACATTCGTGTCATGAATTTGTAAATTGATTATCCGGTGTTAACCATGTATCAGATGCTACTGCTTTAGTTAATTCATATGCTTGGTTGTATTTCTACTGGGCTGTGGCTCACCCTATATGGGAACTTCATTTTCAGGTTCAGGTGGTTCATTTCCAAGGACTTAGCTTGTGAGGATTTGGACTCGAAGACTTGTTTTTTTATTTATTTGTTTTTATTTGATACATGTAAACATTCAAGCCTAGGGCTTTATTTGTATTGAGTTAGACTCTTATTTCTTTGTGTCCAAGTGTTGGCTTGGCAAGATGTAAGCCCGTAGGGCATTTATTTTGTTGTTACATGTAATGCTTTTATTTAGTAATACTCTGATGGATAATAGAATGTTTCGTTTTCTATTATTAATGCATGTTAATCTTACATATGACGGGTTTTGTTTTGAGGGCGTTACATTTTTTGAATAAACTCCCATTGTCAATTAATGCAACTTCCATTGTTAGTTTTATGCAACTTCCATTTTTAATCAATTTCCTTTTCTATTCAACTTCCTTTTTTTATTTAATTTTGAAAATGGAAGTTTATTCAAGAAGCCACTATACCTTAACGATCTATTTGGAAATTAAATAAAAAAGGAAGTTGAATAGAAAAGGAAATTGAACAAAAATGGAAGTTACAAAAAAATAAAATTGGAAGTTGCATAAAATTAAAATGGAAGTTCATTAAAACGACAATACCTTAACGATCTATTTGGAAATGAAACAAAAATGGAAGTGGAATGGAAAAGGAAATTGAATAAAAATTGATGTTCAATAAAAATAAAAATGGAAGTTGCATAAAATTAGCAATAAATGTTCATTGAAGAAACCAGTATACCTTAACGATCTATTTGGAAATAAAATGAAAAAGGAATTTGCATAGAAAAGGAAATTGATAAATGAATGAAAAAAATAAAAATAGAAGTTCATTCAAGAAATCACTATACCTTAACGATCTATTTCAAATTAAATAAAAAAAGGAAGTTGAATAGAAAGGAAATTGATTAAAATGGAAGTTGCATAAACTAACAATGGAAGTTGCATTATTGACAATGGGAGTTTATTCAAAAATGTAACGCCCTAAAATTAAACCCGTCATATGTAAGATTAACATGCATTAATAATAGAAACGAAACATTCTATTATCCATCGAGTATTATAAATAAAAGCATTACATGTAACATCAAAATAATGCCTACGGGTTACATCTTGCAAAGCCAACACTTGGACACAAAGAAATAAGAGTCTAACTAATAACAAATAAAGCCCTAGGCTTGAATGTTTACATGTATCAAATAAAACAATAAATAAAAAAAAGTCTTCGAGTCCAAATCCTCACAAGCTAAGTCCTTGGAGGTATGAACCACCTAACCTGAAAATGAAGTTCATATAGGGTGAGCACAGCAGTAGAGAATACTAAACCAAGCATATGAATTAACTAAAGCAGTAGCATCTGATACATGGTTAACACCGGATAATCAATTTACA